>VWYH01004715.1:265218-277763 GCA_013399365.1 Pampusana beccarii | reverse complement strand
AAAAAAAAAATAGACTGAAAGTTTGTTACCAACACCAAATGATCAAATATTCAACTAGTGGAGAATGCCAAAGACAGCCTATACCTGATTACGTTGGTCCTTCTGTGTATATATGTGTATTATAAGAGCATAACATGGCTGAATTTTGTTATCACATCCAACTTATTTAATTGGATCAGGCTCTCAACTTGTTAATCACTCCACANAAAAAAAAAAAAAATAGACTGAAAGTTTGTTACCAACACCAAATGATCAAATATTCAACTAGTGGAGAATGCCAAAGACAGCCTATACCTGATTACGTTGGTCCTTCTGTGTATATATGTGTATTATAAGAGCATAACATGGCTGAATTTTGTTATCACATCCAACTTATTTAATTGGATCAGGCTCTCAACTTGTTAATCACTCCACAAATGCAAAAGAAGCTACGGGGCCTCCGTGGAGGAAGAGGTGTGAGGACGTCACTCATTGTTAGTGAGTGATTGAAGCATATTTGTTGTTATCAATGCTTTCTGTTATTTCCTCTAAATAGCCCTTCTTGTTCACTGTGTGCAGACCTTCCCTACATGCTGCACCAGTTCTGACACTACATGACTGGTCCTACCACAGCCTTCCTTAGCTGCTGGCAAATGGAATTAGCTGCTGCTGTGAGCAGACACTTAGGAGACAGGGAAAAGAGGGGGGAAAAAGGCACCCCATGAACTAGTGATCGCTTGTGGAATGATTGTCTAACGATGTTAAAAACATACACATTACAAGACTTCATCACGTTCGAATGTAGCTGCGAGCAAACATGCTGAGTGCTCAGGGTGGAGAGCATAAAACTGTTTGCCAGGAGATGCCTGGATGCCGAACGTGATGTGTTCTTGCCGACGCCAAATTGAGGTTGGTGGCATGACATCTCAGTGATTTGTTGGGTGCTGTTCAACCATCACAGCTTTTTGTAACAGAAGGCATAATATCTGGAGTCACCCGAAGTCTGCAGCAAACAGGTCTCTTCAAATAGACCAAGTTCACCCACAGTGGACAATGACCTTTTCTTTCCTCAGGAGGCCATTCTGGCAGCTCAAGCTCCATTCTCAGAGGGAAAGGACAGAAAACATTCCTTCCAGGACTGGTTCAACATACAATTAGGATCCACTTGCGTGCTGCTTAGATGCAGATAAGTATTTTCTATTTGCTGCTGTGAAGCATCAGCCATAAAAATACATGTAGTCTACTCATTAAATGCAAATTGATAAGGACAATGGGGATAAAGACAAAAAAAAACATATCCGGTTAAGTGGTATGCTAAAATGTGCTTCAAAAAGGCACTAGTAATCATTATGTGATCTGCCCTTTGGGCTGTGCTGGTAGAGGTGGAAGGGTGGGATAGCTCAGAGATCCTTTGCTTTAGCAGGGACTCCTGAGACACATTTCCTCCATCTGTAGGCCAGATGACCATACCTTTCTTTCGGTGTCTTTGCTTTGGCATTGGACGAATGGCTTTTTGTTTCTTGGGCTGCCATTGCTGTAAGAAGTATTGCCATCAGCTATAGGTCTTAGAAATATCCTTTGTTAAATGGAAGGGAAACAGGATTCCTTTTGCGTCAGAATCTCACTTCCCTGGCGTGTCCCCTGACGGAGGTGGTCACTTGATGGAGGCACGCTGCCGGGGGGGGACAGCCCCTGGGATCTGCCCCTGCATCAGCTCACCTCTCAGAGAAAGACGTGAACCGCTGTGGAGGAAGCAGATGTGCCCAGTGGTATCACAGAGAAAGAAAAGACAGGAACGCATTTGGGAAGAAGGGCATGCTAAAGGTCCTGGTAAATCTGCTTTTGTTGGCTTCAAGGGAGGAGTCGGTGAGAGCAGAGATGAAGAGGGAGCTTTGCTGGTGGATAGCTCTGCAGCAAAGCAGAGAAGCCCCAGAGGCCTCCCCAGCCACCTCAGGCTGCCAGGGTGGTTCAGGTTTTCTGTGAACGACCCTGCAGATGCAGAGGAGTATAACTCATAGACCCACAAATCCCAGCCATGCTCTGCACTAAAGGGTCAGCGAGAAATACCAAATAGTAACTGCACAAAGTTCTAGCCTTTACATAGTTTCGTTTTGGTAGGAAACAACCTGGCCCTTGGCAACTGAAAATGGACAGACCTATTATAATAATCTGTAAATGTTTTTGTGATGCGGAGTTAGACTAGCCAGCACTTGTTCTCTGTAAGTAGGGTAGCAGGCATCAGGAAACCAACATCTTTAATAACAAGCTGCAATTTGAATTCCTGACTGCATCTTCAGTTTAATATCTCTTTAATACTCTTAAAATATCTTTCAGGTTAGTAACCCCATTCAGCATCAATTTCTGCTCTGATTTGAGAGTAAACATGAGCAGTGAGTCCTTTATAGTCATGCTTGGATCACTTCAGTAAATTACTTATTGCAGCTAACTGCCTGCCACTTCACACAACTCCTTCCTGTTTCAGGGCCCTTCCTTGCAAACCCCCAGTGAGACTGAGGTAGCTCCATATCTGCTATCCCAATATTTAAGATATAAGCTTGTGACGCTCAATGGATTTTTTTTTTTCTCCTAGATCCCATGTATGTTTATAGGCAGGCATGGGCGTCCTTGTGAGACCTCAGAGTGGAGTCCTTGCATTGTGCAGCTACAGGATTCACCTTGGTTCTCACACTCAGCCGGCCTCACTGCTGTGGCCTCACACACCTGTGTGACAGGTACTGTACACATCATCCGCCTTTCCATGTCAGCTGAGTCCCAAGCTGTGCTTCTACCTAATAGTGGACCGCAATCCTTAGTAGGAATTGTCAGGATGACCAGAAAAGCCTTGCCTAGTCATGAACCATGTATAATAGTTCTTCTCTTTCCTTAGGGTAGACAGGAATATTGATTTCAATGCCTCGCTGAGGTCAGCAGTAAAATTCCCACTGTCTGGAAGGAAGCCAAGAGTCCAGCCTTCAGCCTTTAATATCTGACACCTATTAGGAGATTTCTTTCAATGCCTTGAAATGAAACACCGAATGCTTGCTCATTTCTTTTTCTGCCTTGGGCCAGGCTATAAAATGGATGTCCTGCACAAATTGGCTGTGGACATCATGTTTCTGGGCAGCTGAGAGATGATGTAGCAACAGATGACCCCCATCTCCTTTGTAAAGAAAAATGACATTTTTAACCTTTTATTTTTGCAATTACGCTGTCAGGGTCTGCGATTACGTTACACAGGCTTAAAAAGGAAGGATTTTTATACAAATCAGAATTGTCCAACTGCCTATCAAAAAAGGCTTTATTATTCACTATGGGAAATCTCTCTATTTGATCAGAAATATCTAATATGAATAAAATATGCCAACTTGAAACACTAAATCTGATTTTCCATTTCTTGCTCATCCAAATCACCTGGCAAACTCATCAAGAGATTTTGGTGCACTAAAGACATATTGTAGCCAACTAGTTAAACCACTACTGAGACATTTTGCAGATTGCATGGTTTTAATTGGTTTTGTAGCCTTGAATCCTAAAAAGTTATTTTTTTAGAAGATGCTTTTTCTTGCTTATTTGGCTCAAAAAAAGTTGACACAGAGATGGCCCATGCTATGCACTTCTACAATATATGATTTGGAGGAGCCATTTCAGTATCATTATAATGTCAAGCTAGAAATAAGGAGTGAGCACTTATTTTCTGAGCATATGCATCACTGGCATTGCTCTTACCATCATAGCTAACAACTGTTTAAGAAAAGACAGATAGAGAGGCCAGGCGGTGGTTCATGCCTTGGTAAATCTGGCTTCAGAGAACTTAATGGTGGATCAGAAAAGTTACCAGTACGAACAGTAAAATCGCAGGTCTGGTACAAACTTACCCTATCTAACAAAATCTGTTAGCATTGTTTTAAAGCAATAACTTTCTTCTGGTCAGCTTTATAATGGATTTGATTTTTGTTTTGGCCTGCAATCAACTTATAGTCGACAAAGTATAAAACTGCTTTAACACTATATCCAGCACTCCTGTTAGTTCAGAAGAAAGAGAAATACAGTGGTGCACATGTATTTGATCCAGATTAAAAATGCATTGTCAGTTGACCCAGTAATGCATGTAGCTGCCTTTAATGAAAGGGAAGCCTCACCTGTTGAAGAGTTGATTCTTGAGAACCATGTAATCATGTAGCATTTCATCATCCCACAGGAAATGCATTTGTTACTTTTGCCATCACTGATTCCCAGTGCCTGTTTGCCCTAGGCTTTTGTATAAACACTTTATTTTCCATTTATAAATTGGCATTTTTTTCGTTTGCAAATTTTATCCAGTGTTTTATGAAATTACAAATCTTACCTGCTGTATACCAGGAAAGGAAGATGATGAATGAAAGGTCCCATTCATTCTTTTAGTGTGAACTTTTTTTTTTTTTTTTAAAAAAAAAGCTTAACTAAGCGAGATTTGTAATCCTCCTTTGATAATTCCAGAGATTCTTCCTCGTGTCTAAGTCATTACTACCATTGCTACACAGACAGGTTTGGCTAGTACTGCAAGAAAATCAAGGGCTGGCTAGCAGGGCATTTAGCAGTGTAATACTCTACAGCTTAAAAATAGCATTTTGGATCCTAGATTCAGTAGATTTCTAACACTGAAATACAAGTCTGGAAGACTTTGAGAGGTCAAGTTTATGCCATTAAGCATTGTGTGATTACTGTAAAGCTACAGGACTATTTTTCACTGTTTTAAGAAACCTTGTCAACCTAATTTTATAGCTAAAATTTGTCCTCTTTATTTAGAAGCCTCTATTCTGACCATGTAAATATATTTAACTCAATTTCTGATGCAATGCAAGTATACGACGACTCCCAACAAAGCCAATATTTATTGCATCTGCTTACATACAAAGCCATGAACTAATAGTGCATTAGTTTTCAGAGAGAGAGGACAGTATTTGAATCAGTGGTACACAGACTTTCATATATATGTATATATATATATTTTTAAAAAGCTTGTTTCTATAGTGGTTAGATTTGTGTTCGAAAAAACTCACAGACCTTCAGTTTTCTTTAAATTTTTCAGAAGGCTGATCAAAACAATGCTCATAACTTTATTATCGCTAAATCTTCATGATATTGAAAATCTATCTTATGTTTCAGCTGTAACTGAGAGAATCCTAATAAGATTAATTTAAATGATCAGTACTACTGGCATCCCCTACAACCTGCATAATTAAGAGCTCCCCTGCTTATTTCATTTGGCATTGTAATAGTTTTGCTGAAAAATCTTTGAAATAGCCTCAGACATGCCTAGACTGGTGAAGATGAAGACGTTTCTAAGACCCAAAGAAAGAGAAGCTACAGATGTGTATTAGCACATACCAAAGTCAGCAGATAAATAACCACAAAGAATGTGTTCTTTAAAATATTTGAATTTTACTCTGCAGTGGAATTCCACTAATCCCCTGTCATCTTCCTATTTACCCACTTTCTGTGCCATTTACTGAAAAGCGCCCAGGCAGCTCGCCAGCAAGAGCTAATGTCTCTGAAGCAGCGGGATCAGAATGGCCATGGTATCACCACAGGTTTTTCGGATGGAATTTGAAAGTCCTTGTTTTGTGGCAGGCTTTCAACTTTGTGCCGAATAACTTCTTAGCTGAGGCATTTGGCAAAGAATGCTCTGTATGACTCAGTGGCAGATCTTCTCCATCTCAGATTTTGGTTATATTAATATCAGGTTTATTTTTTACATGAACTCATACATATTTATGACTTAAGCTCTCTTGCATGCTGCTGGGCTTTCTCTAGTTCCAGTGCCTGTCTCTCCAGCTGCTCCAGCAAACCTACGTGGCATACTCCACACAGTGATTCAGTCTTGGGGTAGGTGGAAAAAAAAACCAGTCACTGGAGCAATTTTTTGTTGTTAATAGAGATAACTCTATTATTTCTGTCTTTAATTTGGGTTACCTGCGCAAATCCTGTAACATTCAGGTTCTGTAACACTAGACAGAAGTCATGACTTCGAACTCTTAGATTTGGTATTAATGCTAGTCATGCAACCTTGATTAGTACACACGCTCATTACTCATGCAACTAATTGCACTGCCCTGAAAGAGGCTTTCTGTAGCACAGGAGCTGGCCTGCAGCTGTCAGCTCTTTGTTACAGACGTCATCACGGGGTCAGCTTGGTTCTAAAGGAGCTGAGCAAACACACTCACCCCAACACACGCAGGGTGAAGCACTGGTAGCCTGGCCAACCTCTTCAGTACCGCGAGTGAAGAGTTGAAGAGCTGCTATTTTTCTCTGCATTGAGATGGCAATGGGTCAAGAAAGATAGGCGAATAGTTCAAACAGAGACTAAAACCACCCTACGGGTTGTGCCGAGCTCCTTAGGGACCTCTTGTGTCTTTCAACGTTCTTCCCCTCTACCCCACACCACCCATGGGGCAGTTTAAGTCTGAACAGAAAGAGGCGTAGATGTCTCAAAGGTAGTTAAATTTCTTGTTCGTCTGACAAAATTGATGACTGGGTAGAGGTAAAAGTTCCACATTTATGCTACTGGAAAGATCAGTGAGGCAAGCTGAGGTACAGGAGCTCCTGTGCAGCTCTGGAGTGACCACAGCACACGCTGTTTCCTGTGTGGTGGGGCCATGAGGGGCCTTGGAGAGACAGAAGATGAAGTTTCTGTAGAGGTGAAGAGGTGGGATATGTTCTTCACAGGGAACTAGACTTCTTTACTTTCACTGCTCATAAACCATGTAGTTATCACCACCTAACTGATTGCTAATAGCTTTACATTAATAGTTGGCTCTTCTATAATGCTTTTTATCACTAGATTCCGATTTCTTTAACATATTTATTCTCACAGTACCCTGTAAGATAGAGAGGCATCAGTACTTCCCTTTCAGTAGATGGGGAGTGTCACTCAGAGAACTTGCTTTAGGCTGAGTACAAAATTACATCCAGTCTTCCAAGTCTGAGACTAGTGCCCAAGCCACTGGATAATCTTGATTTCCTAACACCAGTTTAAAAACACCATAAATATTTTTTCCAGGTTAAACACATTTGTTTCCCCTAACAGAGCTGAGAAGGACCAAATAGTAAATACTAATGAAATACTGAGTGTTCAGCCTGACTGAAGGCGATCCTGTCATTTCAATACTCAGCCATTGTCCAGTTTAAAGTATATTCCTACACAAACAGGAAGATCAGTAGCAAACAAAAATTTTTTTTATTTTGAGAACTCTGAGAAGACTTTTAATTGTTCTTAATTGGGTATCTTAGTTCTGCCATGGTTATTATGGAGCAGATGTGCCCTGTATATAGAGGTGGCAGGCAGGGAGAGGCTGCCAGCTGCCCTCCTTGGCCCTCTCTGGCAGGGACCTCCAGGGTCCACATACACCCAATGTGGAATTTCTGTGGTTTCCAATCTTTTCCACCTTTTTGACTTTTCATCTTTATGTGTCACTTTGAAAACTACTTTTTCTTGATGTACTGTCTCACTGATGTCTTATCCCAACCATCTTACACTTATTTCTCCATATCACTAGTTTCACCAAGAACTTAGAATAATAGAATCATAGAATCATTTAAGTTGGAAAAGACCTTTAAGATGGCAAAGACCAACTGTTCTCTTTTCTCAAGTGTTTTCTCCTGGTAAACCTCTTCACGCTCATTGGGGCTGCCTGCAATAGTGAGGAGTTTCAATTGTAGTTTCTCAGCAAAATGAAGAAAAACGAATTCAAACTACACTCCGCTTATTTTAATAGGAAATATTTTTTAAGACAATAACCAAATACCAAATAACCAATACATTCTTATTCAGGGTAGTTTTTCCTTCCTACATTTGCATCTATCCAACCATGTTCTTAAATGACAAAAGCGGGCATTTTGATGAAATGCTGCTTTGATTTAGGAATACCCAAATCCCTAATTTTCTATGGAATACATGCTCACAAGACACTTGGAGGAATTTGAAAATCCCAGATGCCTGTTTTCTCTTGGTTTCAGCAATGTTGTAACTTCTGCTGTACCACTTACTTATGAATTACAGTTTTGCACTTAGAATAGCTTGCTTCTTTTTCTAGTCACAAATTTAATAACTTAATCTGTTTATGAAAGGTTATGTACTTTACTTTTTTTTTTTCTTTCTTTTGGCAAGTGACCTGTTAAGCATGGCAAACCACTCCATTATGATGATCCATCATTTTAGAATCCAAACTCCCAGTGGCAGGTTTTCTAAATCACGAAAGACTGACTGGCCATTATGTTTATCTCTGTATTGACTCATTGGCTGACATTTCATACATATGCATAGTAGTTTTTGTGGGAATATTAGAAAGAATTTCTGAGAGCTAACATATTTGCTATGTTTATCTTGTGTGAAGTATTTTAAGAATACTTTCCATATGGTAAGTAGCTCTATCTATCTATCTATCTATCTATCTATTTAAAATTTTTATTCATATTTAAATTGTGTATAGAAGTCAATTGTCTCCAATACCTCAAACATGGGTTTGTTGGAGGAGCTCAGCTGGGGAGATAAAGGGGAGTTTATGGAAAGTTTTAATCTGTGAAAACAGATGGCTGGCAAGTTTTTAATACTCTTTAGGTATTTAAGTTTTTAATAGTCTTTAATCTTACTATTTCTCTTTATCTGTTCAAGGTTTGTGATGTGGATTTTTAACATATTACTTTTACCTGCTAGTTAATATAATTTTTAACATACAAATCCCTTAAACAAACTGTTCAACTGAGATTCATAGAGTTTACCTTGAAAGCAGAGAGCCTCAGAAAGATGTGAGTAAATTTGAAAGCTACTTGCCGAAAATATATGAGCAGCATATTGTGGCAGACAAAAATGTAGTTAGAGAGCTAGGGAAAAAACTTAACCCAACCAAACAACCAGAGGCTTTCTGATCCCTTTCATAAATAGGATACTTAAAAGCAATATCTTGAAAAAAATGGGGTACTTTTCCAGTACAGGACATCATGAACCCAAGGAGCTTGTGACCAAGAGATTTTGAGTTCAGGAACAACATGATTGAAAACAATAGTCTGTATAAGTGCTGATAAAATGTAGGAGAGTAGCCCAGAATCTTTGAAAATGTATAGGCCGCAAGTCTAAGCGAGCACGTGCTGTGTGACACGTTACTTTCCCTGCCATTTTGTACCAAGCGACGGTCGTTCCTGATGGCCCTCAGTGGTGATAGAAGTGATAGCACTGATTCCTGTGAGCCATGGACCAGGAATTACTACTTTTATTTGGCTATATGCATAGCCGTTAAAAGAAAAAAGGCATTTCTCTGTCGGAAGGTCTGAGAGGTGCAGATGCATATTGGCCCATCCTGAATACCACTTGCAGAGTCAAAAGCCTGATTTCAGCTGTCTGTTGAAATAAAGGCATATTGGTTTCTGCAGGTATGCAAAAGGTTGATGTAGTTCAGACTTTGAGCCTCTGGCTTCTGTCTAGAGGATGAAATACCCACTTCCAGGTGAGTGTCTGGGTCTTTGCTGTGACTCTGGTCTGAGACTCTTTCTGCCGCCAATGGATTCCACAGAAAGGCACCTTTTAACCCTCCTGTCACCAAACCCCTCACAGAGTTTGTGAAGTTGGATAAGATAAAAATGTATCACTTTCACGCCCGATGACATAACCTATATGTTAACAGTAAGAGATTTCAATATTAGTGCAGCACACGATAGGAATCTATAAGGATTACCATACACACAATAATTTAAAAAAAAAGGAATCCCTTTGGAAGTGGGAGCAATAACATTTTCTTTTTCCCCTAGATCTCTGTCCCATGAGTGAATTTTTATGCGCATTCTTCAGTTTTTAGTAAAAGCAGTCACACTGCATTCTTTCCTTTACAGGCAGCAATCAATAGGGTCTCTCCTCCCTGGCTGCCTATTTAAACTTATAAGAACTTAGTAATTTTGAGCCTTATCTGGTTCTGTCATATTCGATTGAAATTGGCCAAGGAATTCATAAATTACTGAAGGAATGACAAGTGGACAGGGAGACAGATGCATACGTTCACACAAATATTCACACAAATAAAGGATCATGCGTTTCCTTGCAAGACTTGTGTAAGAAAATCCTCCTCTGATGTAAGACTTTTAACTAGTGTCCTCAACTGTGTATCACTTTCCTCTGAGCACTCAGGAATTGATAACCTGGAGAGTAAAAGATGTGTTGCAAAGATGGGCTGTTTAATTTACCTGGCTATGGCAAATTGAGCACTCCAGCAATTAATCATCTCAGCTGTCAATTGCTCTTGTTGACATATCTGGTAAAGGGAGCAAGATACTAAAATCTGCAGTAATTTTCATTAGATTTAGAGTAAATGTCTGCAGCCTGCCTAGATACTTAAGAAACTGTACAGCCATGTTAGAACAATTCCATTCCCATTGTTAATCTCATGTACAAAATTCAGAAACAAATGTAATTACTGCCATACAGTGTGCCAAATTTCAAAGCCATTTTGTACTATGGACATGTAAATGAAAATGATCTAATGGATGTGATGAAAGACATCACTGCTCATCAGCTGAAGCCATTACCAACTGCATGGTTGCTCTTAACCCACCCCAGTTGTGGACTAAATCACAGTACCGTGATACACACTGGAGCCTGTAGCTGGACTAAACTGAGTTCAAACACAGCATGCTGCTCTGCCTTGAGCCTTAAGCTGCTGCAGCTGAATCCTTCTGCTCATGTGCTCGTAACTCAAGCCAAGTCAGAGGATGTTAGAGTGCTTAGAAATGTCAGCCTTTGAGGAAAAATGTTTTCAGTCCCTGCAGCACAACTGGTGCTCTGCTACGATATTTGCTTTACTCTCCACAATTAATAATTGAACAGGTTTATTATTTACTCATGACCCTTTGTCTTGCATCCCATATGTAAAAGTTGCAGCTTTAGAATAGAGAAGGGGACTGTAGTGTGTTGAATTATGTATTACAGAGGCTACTGTGATTCCAGCCCCTTTTCTGCCATGTCTCATGTGGATTTTTGCCTCAGCACCTACAGATACTTGCAGAATGCACCCTCGGCAAGTTTGCCAACAGCACCAAGCTGAGTAGTGTGGTTGACATGCTGGAGGGACAGGATGCCATCCAGAGGGGCCTTGACAGGCTTGAGAGGTGGGCCCATGTCAGCCTCATTAAGTTCAACAAGGCCAAGTGCAAGGTTCTGCACATGGGTCAGGGCAATCCCAAAGCACAAACACAGGCTGGGCAGAGAGTGGGTTGAGGGCAGCCCTGATGAGAAGGGCGTGGGGATGCTGGTTGATGAGAAGCTCAACGTGAGCCAGTAATGTGCTCTTGTAGCCCAGAAAGCCAACCATATCTTGAGCTGCATCAAAAGAACAGTGACCAGCAGGCCAAGGGAGGTGATTCTCTTGTCTACTCCGCTCTCTTAAGACCCCACCTGGAGTACGGTGTTCAGCTCTGGGACCCCCAACATAAGGACATGGACCTTTTGGAGCCAGTCCTGAGGAAGCCACAAAGATGGTCAGAGGGATGGAACACTTCTCCTATTAAGACAGGCTTAGAGTTGGGGTTGTTCAGCCTGGAGAAGAGAAGGCTCCGGTGAGACCTTATAACAGCCTACCAGTACCTAAAAGGGACCTACAAGAAAGCTGGAGAGGGACTTTTTACAAGAGCATGTAGTGATAGAACAAGGGGTAATGGCTTTAAACTGAAAGAGGGTAGATTTAGATTAGGTATAATAAAAAAATCTTCACCGTGAGGGTGGTGAGATGCTGGAGCAGGCTGCCCAGAGCTGTGGATGCCACATCCCTGGAAGTGTTCAAGGCCAGGCTGGACAGGGCTTTGAGCAACCTGGTCTAGTGGAAGGTGTCCCTGCCCACGGCAGATGGTTGGACTGGATGATCTTCAAGGTCCTTTCCAACCCAAACCATTCTTTGATTCTGTGATACAGATTCTCAGTTGAACTTATGTTTTTGGGCTGTACTTTTTTTGAAGGTTGGTGCGTGCTTGTGTGAGCAAAATGTTTTTTTCTGATATTTCAAAAACACCTCAGGGGTCATGCCACAAGGTCACCTGTTCACTTCAGAGCCTGAAGGAAGCAACTGCTCCTTCAGAATTAAGTTTCCAGTTAATTATCCAAACCAGACTGCCTTAACAATACCCCGTTAACGTGCATTCCTCAGTACTTTCAACACCGCACGACTAACTAAATACGGAGCTGCGTTTGTGCGTTGTCTCACACAGTGAGCCCCCAGCTGCGAGGTAAAACCACACTTTGTTTCCTTCGCCTGCCCAGCACCCGATTCCACAGAAATGACAGTAGCAACGGGGCCCTGCAGCTGCCCGGCCCCTGTGGAGAGAACGGCCGGGGAAACCCGGGCAGAGGACGAGGGGAGATCCCGCCGTCCTCCCTCCTGCCCCGCGCCCAGCCGCCGGCACGTCTCCCGGGCGGCAGAGACACCAACGCGCAGGCGGCGCAGCGAGAGCTGCGCTGCTGGGCCCGGCGCGCCGGGCAGGAGTGCGGCCCGGAGCCCGCGGCGGAGATCGGGGCGCAGACAGCACGCCGCCTCGGCCCAGGGGCAGCCCCC
>VWYH01004715.1:183224-264793 GCA_013399365.1 Pampusana beccarii | reverse complement strand
GCCTGGCCGGGGTCCTGTCAGTGGGGCGAGGGGCGGCCCTGCCCCGGCGTGGCTCCTTCCCGCAGCGCGGCGGCGTCTCCGCCCGCCGCCTTCGCCCCTGGCGCGGCTGCGGGCCGCCCGCGCTTGGGGCAGGTTGAAGGGGAGCCCGGGCTGGGGAGAGCGGGGAGCTGGGGCCGTTTCCCGGGAGGCCAGCTGGCTAACAGGCTCCTAGCGCCACAAGCCGGCCCGGCGGCCACCAACCAGCTGTCTGCCTTATTTTAGGAACCGGCTTTTCCGGCAGCTCTGGCTGGTTTGAGAAGCCAAGTTGTGACACTCGTTTGTGAAACCCTTCTGGCTTTCCAAAATCCTCCGCGTCGGTGCTGGCTGCCTTGCAGTTCGCCTGTGGCCCGGGTGGAAGCTGTCAGGGAGGTGCTGGCGAAGGGCAGGTGTCGGCGTGGCTCAGGGCTCGAGTCCTTCATCGCTGGTGCTTGGCTGGAGGATGCACCTAAAAGGGTTGAGTCACGGTGGCGGTGGGAAGGCAGCGCTCCAGATCCCGCACCGCAGCACAGCGGGTCGATGTCGTGCCGAAGGCGCTCATGGATGGAGCAGAAACCAGCTGCTCTTGGTGTTTTATCTGGTGTTTCTTCTGACGCGTGCTGTGAGCCGTAACGCCTCTGTGAAAGGGTGTTTTATTGGAAACACTGGCGTGCTTTTCTTAGCTGCCATGCAAGGAGGTGTTGCTACAAGAATGAGAGTTAGCAGAGGGGAAGAAAGTACATCGGTATGCGTACCGCCAGCTTTTTCAGTGTGAAGAATGTCTCACATTGTTTTTCAGTCATGTACCTTGAGCAGGTGAAGATCGCTCTCGGTCTGTTTGGAGCTTTGTGTTTACAGGGAAGAACTTCCTTCCTGAAGTTTGATGGGAAGCCCTGTTAACAAGCAGGGAAACTGAGTACGGTTCTAATTAAGTATTGGCAGCAGGTAAACTGGGTGTTTGTTGATTGTGAGAAATAACAGACCATCAAGAAAAGCTTCTGTGGTGGAGGAAAAAGCTTGATACAGTGCCAAAGGAAAATTGCCCCCACGTATGAGTTCAGCTAAACACTTCCTATAAAAATCTGAAGTCAGTGTAAAAGTTTTTGTGTGTTAGAAACAGCCATCTCTTCTGAAGAGTTTAAACAACTATTCCCTAGTGGCTCTCAAAAATTACAGGATTACAGCAGAGCTAATTGCGAACAAAGTTGAAACAGACTTCTTCCTGCCCCAAAAGTAGAGAAATGCCAGGATTTTTAAAGGTGTAAATCTTGTAATTGGTGCAAATAACTATGCTTTTGAAAATCCACCTCTTACTAAAAGGGCTTTAGGCCTTTTATAAAAGTAGTGATTGCTTGCACAACCTCATACATACCTTTTTGACTTACAACCTCTGGTTGGAAAAGTATGAAAAAGACTTCTGATGTACTTTGGTGTTAAAAGTGAGCCTTAACTTGCTGTCAAACTTTGTTCATAAAGAGCATAAGTAAATCCCTCATGTTTCAGGCAGTAATTTGAAGGCCGAGGGATCTTCTCCTGACCCTGTTCTTGTGCATCAGTAATGTAGGTGGCAAAAACACCCCACCTTCCAGTCACTGAAATGTAATATCTTGTCTATCTGTTGGGTTTATGATTTGATTATAGATGATGCCATCCTTTCTATCCGGATGGCTGGTCGTTACTGGTGATATAACTTGAGTTATGAAAGTATGCTTAACAAAATGGAATTCTTTGTTACTTTTTTTTTTTTTCAATGACTCGGCTGACCATCAAACTGCAAAGGAGGAAGACAGAAGCTACAAAGATACTGTTTATAGTTTTAGTCACTTATTAGAAATTCTGATTACTGAAGTTTTAAAACATCAAATCTTTTTCTTTCATACTTCCTCTGTTCCGTGATCACCTTTTTGTTTCACCCACGGTTGTAATTTCTGTTTTTAAAAGCATTTTTATGGTAACTTTGAATGGCATATTTTCAAAATAGAAAGCATTGTATACTCTTAGTAACGAGTATATAATGAAGATCCAGTATACACTGAACATTGCTCATCTGTTTTTTGAAATTAGTATCTCCATGCTGTCTTCAACTAGGTCCTTGTTTTAGGTCCTTTCCATGCAAAGTGTTTCTAAATTTTGTGTTATGTTTTCAATGTGACTTTTCAGGGACCTCCCTGTTCTCCACCACCGTAAAACCTCCTTTTATTCATTCTTGTCACTTTGTAGTTTCATGCATTGTTTGTCATGCCGATCGCCGTGCTGATCTAGAAAAAGGTCATCTTTCCCAAAAGACATCTGTGTGGAACATCTGAGACGCAACTTTCCTGGCCAGATATGTTGATTTTTGTCAGCTTTCTATATATGTGTTCTTTGGAGACCTGTATTTTCTTTAGTGCATTCAGCTCTGAAGGTCCTTTGTGGCCATTGTGTCCCCTCTCAGTTGTTTCTCTACTAGTGGGACAGTGGCTGTTGCCTCTGGTCTGTTAACGCAGAACTCGCTTCTTACATTTACAAGATACCAAAACTTGAAGAAAGAAGGAAAAAACACTTATTGTAGGGAGGAGGCATTTATTTTCATCTGGTGGAAAAATGATTACTTTGATCTTCTTCTGAGCCTTCTTCCCATCGCTCATACTTGTTAGTGAAGGACTCGTTGGTCTGACCAGTGTGACTACTGATTCCATTGGTTTTTGCCTTTTCCTTTGTGTTTACCTGGTTGTCTGTTAGCAGTTGTGCTGTATTCGTGTGGTAAGATCTTATTGCTCTGTTTCTAGCAGTGCTTGAGTTCTTGGTGTTGAGGTCTTGGGGTCTAGGTGGAGAAAAGGGCTTTGCAGGCATTTCTGTAGCTCGGGTAGCACAGTCACCTTTTCTCATACTCCACGTTCAGGAGCAGAAATATTTACTTGCCTGGGATGCATTGCATCTCGTGCTTTGCCTGTAATTCTCTTTTTTACATGTATAATTGCAGGGTTTGCCAAAGAGCGCATTTGCCCCGATGGGCGCTGCGCTGCAGCTGTGCTGTACTGTCCCTGTGGGGCTCAAGGGAGCTCACGTGCCTCTGCCCGGGCACAGGGTCTGCTTGCGTGGAACTGAAGGCAGGATGGAAAAGAAGGGCTTTGTGCCCTGTGGAGTCAGGAGTAATTTTACGGAGTCATAAAGTAGCTGTCACACTTCTTTAGAAGTAAACAGTATTACTGTTCTGTATGGCACTGTACTCCGTTACTACCACTGAGCGTTGCTTGATTACAAGGGCTCTGGCCTTCTTCTCATTCTTGCATCTTGTTTGTTGCTTCAGGACATTAGTATGTTTGGACAATAGTACCCTTCTGTAGTTTTTGAATCTGTGCTGGGAAAACTGGATAAATCCATATTTGTTCAGACTTTCTCAGTGATTAACATGTTTTTTCAAAGGTTTAATTGATTCTGGATTTAAAACTGCTGAAAAGAGTAACATAACTGAATGGAGTGTAGCTATAGACAGATAAATGACTGTGCAAAAATGACATGGTAGTGATCCATATTTATACTCTGTCATTTTAATGCGTTAGCTTGACTCATTCATTATATAATTTTCTATTCCTTTTCAGAAAACAAGCAGCAATCGTTGTCGTCCTTTTGTTGTTAATGATGTTTCTTTTTATTAGCTTGCAGTTTTGAGAAAACATGGGAAACGACATTATGAAGTTTAGCATATTACTTCTGCAACTCTAGTGCTAGCAGTAGAAACAAACGCTTCTCTGCAAAGTAAATAAGTGTAGCTCTGACAACTAGGAAAGAGATATGCTGGGTGAGAGACTAACTTTGCACCAGTCTTTCAGCTCCAGATGTGCCTTTAAGGGTCACATATTTTATGCAAAAATATGTATACTGAAGTCTCTGTGAAAAATTACTGTTCCTATGGGATTCGTGGGTCATTCTTTGGTTCCCTGTATACTCCAGCTGAAAACGATGAGCATCATTCTGAATCTTTCCTTAGTTCACAGAGTTGTTCAAGGTGTTGTGTTTTGGTTTTGGTTTTTTTTTTNTTTTTTTTTTTTTTTTTTTAATGGAACATGATAATAATAGTGTTCTGGGACCGTATCTTACGTATGTGTGTGAACCTATTTCATTAGGCATTGATCAATTAAAAAATATTACGAATTCCCCATTCTTTATTTGGCTAGATGTTTAAATTATATTACAGCCTTGAAAGAGAAAGTTAATTGCATTTGTGGTCTTGGTTTCCATAACATCCTTCCACATTTGTGTTTATTTTTTCTTGTTAACCTGTGTTACTTTGCAAATGGCTGCTATGGGGTGTTTCTCCCTGTCTTGAAAGTTACTTTATGGCCTCTTTCCTTGCCACTCTTCTTCCCTGTGCATGCCACTCACCAGAAAATGCCACCTATTTGTACTAAGATTTCTAAATCTAGCTTGGAACTATGCTTTCTCTTTCAAAGAGGGCACGTTGTTTTTTGAAAAGTTAAAAGGATTTTACCAGGTACTGTTTAATAATTTCTGTTTTATATATTGCATATAATAAGGTGTGTCATGCAGCGTTTCGGTGTGATTATAGCGTGTCTGAAGTGTTTCATTAAGCAAATTCTTTAATCAACAATGTAGTAATAACACAATACTTTTAATATAAGAGCTTTCATCCTGGAGGTTGTAATAATCTCTAATTTGTAGTGCTGGAACTAGCAGAACTTAATATGCAAATCTAACTGTGAAATGCAGCCAACTTTGGGGTGAAATGTGATGAGTGATTAACAATGCACAGTAGTGTTGTATAAGAAGTTATGATACCAAGTGAGGAAAATATTGTGTTAATTGTTACAGAAAGCTCTTGGTTTTGTGATGAAATGATTCATTAGGTATGCTGAAAGCATACGCTCAGGTGTGGTAGGACTGGAGGTATATGCTGCCTGTCTAAAGAGATGGGGAGACCGTCTCTTACTGCCATTGCTCAGGCCATCATGTTTTGATCAGGTTCTCCTGCTCTCACGTCTTTCTGTCTAAGGCTACAGGAAAGCACGTTGTTCGGTTTTTGGAACCCAAGAGTGGAACGAAAGGCTTCCATTTCTAATAAGGCTCAGTAAAGAAGTGCATCTCCCTTGATGATGGACACTTTTTTCATTTCAAAACATCCTATTTCTACTTGTGGATGTAGATGTTGGGACAGATAGGGGTCCAAATTCTCAGGCTTTCTAGAACAGAACAGCCGTCATAGCTAACTGCCATACAAAAGCCTTTTTTTCATGTTCGTATTTCTAAAGCCTTTTTAAAAATTGCCTTCAGTAAGAAATTTATCATTGCTTCATGAAAGTTCAACTCCTTTACGGAAGAAGGCTTTGACACGTGACATCATCATGTTTCCTTATGTAGACATATGTGTGTATACATCTTCTTTGGGTTCTTTTCACACGAAAAGGATTCACAAGTGAGCCTTATCTCTGGATTCCATGATTGTGGTTTGTGGATTGCATGGAAAGGAACTTCTGAACTATATAAACCGAAGAAAACTGTTTATAACATTAGATGCAATATTCCAATTTATCTGTCTTACTGAGAAACTTGGCCACACCTTACCAATTGTTTTAGATATTATTCCTCAGACTGTCAATGCACACAATCCACCTCTCCATTAGCAGAGTTACTAAGCTTGTGTTTTGGAGCTCTCCTGCTGGATGAGTGTTTCTACAGGGCAGCGCCCCAGAGGTCACAGAACAATTTGGGTGGGAAGGGAGCTCAGGAGCTCTCTGGTCCGAGCTCCTGCCGTGAGTGGGACCAGCTCAGAGGTGAGGAGCAGGCTGCTCCTTGGCCTCACGCTGGAGGAGTTTTTCCATACGTCGAGTGAGAACCTCTCTTGTTCCAGTTTTTGTGTCTTGTCCTCCCACTGTGTGCTGCTGGGAGCAGCCTGGCTTCCTTTTTTGATGACCTCCTCATAGGTGGTGGTGGGGCTGCTCCCAAAGCTGTCTCTGCTCCAGGCTGAGCCAGCCCTGCTCCCTCAGCCTCTCTGCACAGGGCAGGTGCTTCAACCACAGCTGTCTTGGTGGCCTTTTGCTGAACTCACTTGGGTTTATCAATGTTCTCCCTGGACTGGGAGAGCCAAAACTGGATGCAGTATCTTGATGTGGTCCAAGGGCTGCTGGCCAGTGGGGGGTGATCGCTTCCCTTGGTCGTTGGCTGGGCTCTTGCTAATGCATCCCATGGTGCTGGTGGCCCTCTCTGCTGCCAGGGCATGCAGCTGGCTCCTGTTTGGCTTGCTGTCTGACACAAGCCCCAGGTACTTTTCAGCAGAGCAGCCAGGGGTTTGCCTTCCCAGGTGCAGGACTCCACATTTGTCCCTGTTGAATTGCACAAGGTTCGTGTTGGCCCATTCCTCCAGCCCATCTAGGTCCTTCTGAATGGCCACCCTGCCCTTGAGTGTGTCAACTGGTCTTCCCAGTTTGATGTCACGTGAAAACTTAAGTGTGCACCCGTGGTCCATGCTGGGATGTGCCTTGTTTATTGTCTGTATCAGTGACCTGGAGAAGTGCTTTCACTTTGATGTGCTTTGCATATTCATCATATTCTTTGCTTACACCCTTTTTTGCCTCTCCTATTATTGACTTGGAGAGTTTGCATCACTTTGCCTGTTGCTTTTGTATGCTGTACTAGAAAGAAACTGTATTATGTTTTCATGTTCTTTAGAAACGTGAAAAAGAAAAACTTACATAGCTAAAATAAAAAAGACATGGGAGCAGGAAAACCAGTGTATGTTGGTCACTTAACTGATGACCTCAGAGAAGGCTGGAATGAGGAGAGATTGTCTTATCCCACACTTACTCTTGCCAGCACTGATAACTCGCTGCTTCACCCCTCCTCACTTCCCTTTGTCCAGACTTTAGAGCCCTTCTGCAGTTGAACTCCGTCACTGGGAATTAAGTTCTTAATCAGTGAACTTGACCTTTTTATTACATTTTTTTATTTGATTAGTAATAAAAAGCTGTAATCCTTATGAAGGTTGGAAATAGAACAGTATTTATGAAGCAAAGCACGAAAATATACTTAATTTTCAAAGTATGGAAAAGCCTATGTGCTGCAAATATCTTATAAAAACTTACGTAACTGATTTGTCTGAAAAAAAAAAAGAATATATTTGAGCAAAAAAAATTTCTAAAACAAAGAAAATTTTGGAGACACCAAGATCTCGAAAGTAAAAGTATTTATATATTTCTGTCCCTCTCTCTGTAGATTTCAATCTATATATTTGAAATTCTGTATCTTTAATCTCCCTATATTAAATCAGAAAATATTAACAAGTATTTCCAAATGAGGTAAAATATTGCAGTAGCATCACTTCATCCCATTTGCAATTGTCATAATGGAATTGGATAATGAACTTTTATTCTTTGTTGAAACTAGGATTGCGTATCAGTATGAAGGTAACTTCTTCACTGATGTTTGCTTTGAGAACGTTAACTCTTCTGCCATCAGCCAAGCAGTGGCATTCTGGAGAACAGTGAGAGAAGTTAAATCAAATCTAAATCAAAGTTAGAGTTAAAGAAGGATTTTAAGTTGTGATCCATCCATCAGGATTTTGAATCAAGTAGAATTTCAAATTTATTTGTGTATTTTCTTTAAATCTGTACTTTCAAATCCGTAGTGTTATTTTGATCTATAACGTATTCATAGGAGTTTATTTTTACAGGTTGTCTTACTGATTTGCGTGGTTTAACCTTACCACAGCCTTGACACTTGCTTTTTATTTTTTCCAAATCAAGACAGTGTACCTGCTTGTGTGCTTATTCTGTCAACAGGGTTCTCACTCTGTAGTTTTCCATCTTTAAAATATTTAAAGGCTTGTTCAGATAGAAGACATGTTATCAAGAAAGTAGCATAATACTACTTCACTACTTCTGAAGCTGTTTAGATTGTAGTTTCTAGAGTTTTCCGATTTGGTATAGGGACCTAATTTACCATCAGGGTGAGTGATGTAAGGGCAGAGTTTAGCCTAATGCTTTGTTTTGTGTTGAGCGCTCATGAGGGGAAGTGGTTTAAAATCCTGGCCTTTGCTTTGGGTGTCTGCGTGTTCTTTGATGCATGATGAGTTTTGAATAAAAGCTTTTGTTGAAGTGTTGCACTGAAAATTATATAATTACTTGTCAGCTTGTTCACTTCATTACTCTTGTGGAAGGAAAAGTGCTTCTGTATTCCAGCAAGTAGAAGAGAGGCTGTTGCATAGGATACGTGCCATGCAGACACTCATTTTTCTCTCCCTCCTCGCTTTCAGACTCCAGGTAGAGGTGGATCTCAGAGCTCGGATTCAGATTCATCTGCCACGCCAGGAAATGCCGTGGACGTCAACAACGAAGGCTCCTCCGAGGTACTGTAAGCCCTACGTGGGACTGGAGTCTTAAACCTTGGGTGCTGTTTCTCCAATCTGTGGAGCTGTTGAGAGTAACTTTTGATGCCCTACCTAAAAAACAGCTGTGCTAAAGAAATGCTCGGAAGTATCATCTTCTAAGTATTGGTTGTTATTTAAATAAAAAAGGAAGGCGAGGCTATATTTATGTGTAGCTGTTAATTAGGCTTATCTATCTAAATGTTCACAAGCAATCCTTCTGGTAATCCTAGAGAGGAATTATTAAAATTAAAAGCAATGAGACATAAGCATAAGACTCCTCGTTAATAAATCTTCTATGAGAGTTCCGAAAAATGAGGCATAACGTTTTATCACACTTGTACTCCCTTTTCACCTTGCTTCTGCTAAGCTATAATGTATACTGGAAACCACTTCTTCCCTGTGATGTATCAGACATGTCTGGTGTTGGTGCATAAACCTATCACTTGTAAATCCTATCTGTTTTCATATGTGCTGTGTGCCATACTTAACCAGTAGAATAAGTTGTTATTCTTGCTTCAGTCCCATATTACAATGTCTTTCGATTTACAGTGTTGTCAAATATTAACTCTGAAAAATGCAAACTGACTTCACTGGCTGTTGAAGCTAGTTTGTGTTAATGTAGCCTGATTACCTAGCTTGAAAATGTTTCAAGCTTAGCATACAAATGCAGTTCAAGGTTAATTACTCCTATTACAGAATTAAAGGGAGCAAAGTGCCCTTTCTTACACTGAATAAAGTATGATGATTCAAATACTCCTATGTCTGCTATGATAAGAGAAATTTTCACTGTGCTGTTTAAAATCCTAATTGTCTTCCATCTGTGCATCTGC
This sequence comes from Pampusana beccarii, assembly GCA_013399365.1. Classification (NCBI taxonomy): domain Eukaryota; kingdom Metazoa; phylum Chordata; class Aves; order Columbiformes; family Columbidae; genus Pampusana; species Pampusana beccarii. The sequence continues at coordinate 255,586 of VWYH01004715.1, read as the reverse complement.
TTATTTCTTACTTCTCAAAGCCTTATTTCAGCCAGGATAATTAGACATTCCGTAATATTTTGCTGCATGTAATATATGTCACGCATTTGTGAGTCCAAATCTGGTTTGCATGCATATTTACACCGTCCCTGAAACAAATAAATATTATTAATTGCAGACTAAAATCTCATTACTTTTGTAGTAAGTAAGGCATAAAAATATGCCATGAGATAATTGCTTTCTTCCAAGGTTTGGCTAAAATTGCACAATCTGTTAACATGAGTGCAATATCGCTGACTGTACAGCTGGTGGGTGTCACAAGGTACCTCAATACTATTATAGCAGTAATTTCTTGACATAGGATGAGCTTTCAAAGTGGTGTTATGCCTGCACTATTGCACTGTTGGCTTTTCTTGCTACTGAGTCAAAACTGGGTAAGCCCAAAAGTCACTTTTGGTTAATACGGTGTAACATGAAAAAGTATATTTTACTAGTCAATATTCCACCATCTGTTGCATGAGTTACAAGTGGGGTGTTCTCCTTAGCATGTAACTTCAAAACCTGTTTGACACTGTGCTCCAAAGCTGGTGATGGGTTCTCACTCTCGGGTGATTCATGCATTGAAGCCTTTCTGTTGGTCTTCCTGTGCAGCTGGCCTGAGGTGGTGTCTCTCTGAGAACTTCTCTTCAGTAGTGCCATAGGCAGACTTTGCAGAATGTTTGCTCTCCATTTGCTGTGTTCCCATCTGGTTCTCCAGTATTACATAAAGTCAGAAATCCAGTTGACTTGTTTCACTCCAGTTTCTTGGCTAGATCTTCTGATTTGGATTGCTGCAAGATTCAAATGGAGAACAATTATTAAATCTGTGCAGATTCTTGTGTTTCCTACCTCTTCAATCCTGGTTGAAGTCAATCCTAAATTTTGAGAATTGTATGAAACAAAAGGAGTGGGGACATCTGAATTCAAACTGTTCCTTGTTCAAGGAGAGGTGAAAATCTGTTTTAGTCCCCTCTGTGGTCACGTCAGTGCTTCAGATCACACACGGACGTGTAATCAAGTCTATATACATCTTTTATTCACTGTGCAATCTGCCCAAGGAGGAAACATTTGAGTCTGCCGTACCTTTGTAGCTGAGGTCCCAGTGCAACCTCTGCAGTACAGGTTTGCTAAATATTCCATGCTTGCAGTGAGTCCACCAGACACTTTCATTAGTGCAACATGGCTGCGTTAGCTTGACAGGTGTGCCTCAAACATCCTTTTTGGATGGGGCCTTAGCCTTTCCACGCGTGCATGGAGGGCTGTGCTCAGCCTGTCCTTCCCGCCGCTGTCGTGCTCTGCCCTGGGGCTCAGGCGGCCTCCAGCCCCCAGCGTGGGCACAGGCCTGAGCATTTCACTCTCCTCCTTGCTTTTTCTGGGTGTTCAAGCATGTAGCATGTGTCTGGAAGATGTAAAGCTGTTCTTCAGAAATCAATTTAACTTTTGGCTTTGGTATCTCTCTGGTGAACACGACTGAAGTATTTTTTTAATTCTACCGAGGAAGGTGCATGTTTTCTCCTGAGTGAGCACGCCTGCCCGGCAAGTGGCTTTGCTGGCACCTGGGCTTCTCCTGCTGCTGCCAACTTGCTTATTGATTTACAGGGGTATTTCTGCCATCTCACCGCACCACCCTTGTCTCTCTCGGTGAAACATCTGAACGTCCTTATGGGAAACTGTGTGGTGGGTCTGACGTGATGCCTTGTAATGGTCCGTTCACAGTTTGTTATGCGGCTTATTGCTCTGTCACATGAAGGGAATACCACGGGTGTCTGGAAAACACTTAGTAGTATGAAGCATGGTGCTAGCTTTTAAAGTATGTTTCATGTCCTTAATAACTGTTCCCTTCTTGCCTTCTCCATGGTATTGATATGTGGTTTGCAAAAACTGTCTTCCTGAAAGGAAAACAGACTTTGCTCTTGGTAATTGTAGAGAACTTTCAATGTAAGGATTTGAACGGTGTTTGATTCCAGATCTGCTTTTTTGTTGTTACTACTTTCTTAAAAACAAATATACATTTCACAGGGCTTCATCTGTCCACTATGTATGAAAGTGTGTGTAACTCCCACTGATCTGTGTGAACATTACCAGCATGAGCACACTGGGACAGAAGGAAGACAGGAGCTTCGTGATCTCCCAGCTGTTACTGTGGGTCTTGTTTATTTTGTTTCAATAGCCTTGGTAATGGGCTGCTTTAAATGAACATACATCTTTTCTCATGGCATGGGTGTCAACTTTTAAAATTGTTTCTTTTGATTCCTTGCTGAAACATAATTTGATCTCTTATGCATGATTCCAAAGTATACATTCAGCAGAAGAATTAAACTATGTCTAACTTTCTGGTTTGCAGTTGTCTCTCACATAGAACATTTGTGGTATTGTGAAACTTGCGGTCATAGATATATTCTTTTTGAACAGCTTTTTCTTGATTTTCTCGTAAATAGGACTATTACATTATTCGATTTACTTCAGATTCAATGTAGTGATAAATACAGGATCGCATCTTGTACATCCTTTGTGAAATGTTTCGAGCTCTCATTAGCTAACTATGTTTAAAGCAGATTCTAGTGGGAGATAGGTACATTAGGCATAAGATGGAACAGAGAATAGGAATATAAAAAGTTTAGAAGCTTCTCTTCTTGAACATGTTTGAGCTTCACGTATTGCAGCGACATGATAAAACTAATTATAAAAGCAATTTTTTAATAGAGAGTTTTGTGGAATCTCCTTATGCCCTGTAGAAAATGCAAAGGTTGTTTGAGTTAATAGCCACTATAAACAGTAGTGCATTTCTAAATTCTTTGAATTGTGAATGTAAAACTGCACAATTAATCTAAGTGTGCAGTTTTACGCTCTTCAATTGGAAGAATTTGGATTCTGTAAGGTAACAACTTCCAGCTGCACAAGGCTACCTGAATTTTTTTCTGCTGTGATCTGTAAGAGAGTAGATTTTACTTCTGCTTTAAATGGGTTTGTATGGAGGTCAAATTTTGTGTTTTTTCTGCTGATGTTACTTTTGTTGAGTTTTGGAATCAAAGTGTTATTCTAGGCTGTGCAAGCGATGTGATTTTATTGTGTTTGTTGCTGTATGCGTTTGCTAAGTAGTGTGTTTTTTCTTCCCTACATTCAATGTGTATTTACACTTTATTTTTGAAGACAAAACTTGTAATTGTGGGATGTTATTTCCAAAGAAGATGAAAGCCATCAATACGCTGATTATCCTAGAGTTACTTAAAATCTTTTCTCAAGGGTGAAGTGTCATCTGTTAAAGTGAGCAGGATCTATGGTAAAACTGGCCCAGGCTGCCCTGGAAGAGATGAGAAACAGAGAATGCTAATATATAGATTTTTTTTCCCCCCATATTATCTTTTATTATATTGGTATGCATAGAAGCATTGAAAACATGGGGAAATCTGCATTATCATAAATACTAATATATTAAGTTTAAAGTACTTGACTACTGAAAAGCTGATGGTTTGCATTTGTTGATGGAAAATGATAGTTTGCGTTTTCAACAAGCATATTGTGATCCTGAAGAGGCAGCACAACCAGGTTGGCACCTTTTGTTCCATCTTTGCCGTTCCTGAGTCAGCATTATGAGAAGAATGTCATCTGTTATCAGTGGCATCTGATGTGGCAGACATGAAACATTGCTGAGTTTGGCTTACTTAGACTGGTGCTTGGTACTTAGACTCGTGTCTGGCTTTCTGTTGCTTGTAGATGCTACTGTGAAAAGTTCAAATCTGTTTTTTTTTGGAAACAATGCTGAAGAAGCTCCCGAGTTCAGTTTTTTTGCTAACACATTCTACTCAAGCACGGAGACAGGACATGTTGCAAGGGCAGTGTTTGGTCACACTTTGTGAGACCTGAAAAATTGTCACTTGGTTGACGAAAACATTAGTACCTTGCTTTTAATTTTGCCTGTAGCTTTCTTCACTAACCTGTCTTCCGCTAATACACCCTCCCTACTGATGAAAACTTCAGTAAGTTGGGTCATTTGCCCCTCTGTTCTCCTGTCCCTCTTCTCCATCCTCTGTGCAGTGAGAGTTGGCCTTGTTCTTCAGTCACCGCATCCAGTCCTGCAGTTCCCAAAGGTGTCTGCTATCCTGTTGTAGGAAAAGATCCTCACTGCTCACCTACAGCCTTGTTTGTGGTCTTCCTTTTAAACACCTCTCTGTGCAGCCTTCATTTTTCAAACTAGGGATTGCACCATATGATAACTGGTAAAAATGGCGGTACAATACTTCCCCCTGCCCCCCAAGCAGTGATGCAGCCTTACTTTAAAAGGCAAAAGCTTATTCAGCTGCAGGAGCAACCTCCAAAACCTTGGCAAGCATCCGTCTGTATATAGCCAACTCAACCAAACAAGTGCCATATGGAAGTCGCACACATCGCCGTGTTCCCAAACGGGGACATTGTTCCCCAACCTTGATGTATGAAGTGGTGTCACTAACAAAAGCTGTGTGACTTCTTCTGTTTTGTTTTCTTTTTCCTAAAGGAATGATACATTTCCAAACCGTGTCCAGCATTTCCTGGCTGTCTCTGTTGGACGCTCAGGACATCTACACAGTGAGTCAGAGAGGCTCAGTTTCGGACTTCCCTTCCCGATTACTCCTGAGGCATCAAAAAAACATGACTGTGTAGTACTCCTGCAATGTTTAGAATATAGTGGCTGTTAAAATCTATTGTCTTATCTACAACTATGCCAGATCTAAGGCAATTTTTAAACAGTTCTTTTGGGTAGTCTTCGTAACTTTCCAGATGTTTAGCAAATATGTATTTCTTAGCTAATACAAGCAAGATATGACCCTGATATTTTCTGAAAAGACTTTTCATAGCAGGATTGCCTAACGTGTAAATTGACATAGTAGCTGGGCAAAAATGTAGGGTTTTTTGTCTTTCTTCAAAAGTACCTCATTCTTTATGTGTGTGCACGTGTGTTGTTTTTTTTCCTACTTGTTTCTTATTGTAGATGCAATTGATTGCATCTTCTGTTCTTATGGATGTCCTTGAAATTTTGCAGACTGGTTTTGCACAGAACATCATGTTAATGCTTCAGTGCTGATATTTTGTTCTCTTTGGCTGCTCTTCCAGTTGCTTCTCAAATTAGGTTGCGGTGGCTGTTTTCACCTCAGCAGTACTTGCCTGCTTTGCACAGGAAGATAAATCATTGGTTGAGCTACATTACTACGTTAATTTGCTTCAACATCTGAACAATACTAAGAAAATGAAGAATTAGAGATACTGGTTTGATTTGACTTGGCCATGTGATGCAACTTTTCTTAAATAGACAATAGACAAATAGACAAACCACTGGAACAGAATTATGAATTCGTGACAAAATTGTAGTCTCGTAGGTTGTGACAGGATTGTAGTCTTACTCATCAATAGCAATAAAACCAGAAGAGAGCTGAACTAGAAATTATGTTGGTCCTGTTCTCCTCAGGAAGAATCCAGCTTCATTTCTGGGAAGACACTGAGTCTGCAGTCTGGTATAAAATAATCTGTAGTGAGACACCTTTATCTTTTTGTCCAGAAAGATAAATACTTACTTGTAAAATTTAAATGGACCACAGGTCTTAATGATATAAACCATGACCTTTTAACCTACTTTTCTAATAATTAATTAGAGGTGTTATCTGAGGGAGCCACTGTTGTCTTACTGTTTATATAAACACAGCAGAAAGGGCTTTTTCTGGTGGAAGGTATGGGAAAAAATGTCAAATGTATTTTCCTATTAACAATATATAAAGGGAGTGGTCTGAATTATTTATTCTTTAACTTAAAATACGTCTTTTTTTTTTTTTTTCTAATCAGTATGTAAGACTCCTGAAGTAAATGATGAAATGTGGTCTTCCTCTTGCTGTCTAGTCAGACAGTCTAATCTGCCTCTCAGAACTTCCTGAGAATTTGGTTAATTGCTTCAATATGTATTTGGGTAATAAAACCTAGAAACTCCTTGGAACATCTTTTGGCTCTGAAACATCAGTATGTTTTTGTCCTCTAACCCTGAGTATATATAATTCCTAACCTTCTGTCCTGTAAAATATTTCAGCCTTTAAATCACTGTGTAACTGGAGAATATATGATTTTAAGCTTAGACTTACACATCTTCATCAGCATTGAAATAGTATCTCATATCAGGGAAAGTTTACCTGGATTGGAAAAATGTGAATGGTAAATTTAGAATTTTTCCAAGTGTTCTTGACACACAAGAACTAAAATAAAGAAAAAGCGTTTGCCTGTGAGCACGTGAACATGCCATACAGCTCTTGAACTTAGTTCCAGTTTTTAAACACGCTGGACTCTATTCATAGCACACAACTTATCATACTATACAGTTGTGAAAGGGTTGTTAATGTAAGTCTGGATTCTGAGATGTGGGCAAACACAGATCCTGGCTGGAAGGTGTTACAGCTCTGGGCTTTAATCACAGCTATTGCTTTTTGTTCATGCAGCTCACTGGAAGCAGGCTGTAGGTTTGGGTGCTGGCCCAGTATTTCTGGAAGGTCAAAGATGAAGCCCAGAAACTTAAATTTATTTAAACTTAAAGCCTGGTTATGTGAATGTCAAGCACGTTAAAGTGCATACTGGATTGGCTAAGCTGTATGGTAGTATAGTCACTCATTTTTTCCATATGAGAAAAGTATCAATTATACTGAAATTCTTTGAGGTTTGGTGTGGTGTGTGTGTGCTTTTTTTTTTTTTTCCTTCACCACAGTACTTAAATGTTTTCCAAGAAGAGTGTCTGTGGAATAAAATTGACTTATCAGTGGAAAACTGCAAAGCTATTTGGTTCTTTAAGCCCGACTCATGACGTAACTGCTGGGATAAAAATTCAAGATGTTGCAGAAGCTCTCTTTGTATCGGCGATAGAGCTCTGTGCTTGCTATCCATGCTGTATGACTCTCTACCACATACAGCGGTAGATCAGCAGCAATCATAGCAGCCTAAGCAGGACCATCTGTTCAGTTTTATGCAGTTTTAACGTGGGATTGGGGAACAGACTAGACCAGGGGTGTCCAAACTCATGAGTTTGGCACTCCTGGACTAGACAGTCATTAAATATTTCAAGAAAATGCTAAGGAAGCTGAGTAGCTGTGACTGTGACTTTGAAACTTATGTAAGGTTCCTTTTTTCTTGCGTTCCAAACATACAAGCAAATCTGAATTCCATCCTGTCAGACTGTTTTGCCTATGAGACTGTCCTTCAAGAAGTGTCATCTTCCTTCTGCCAGATAACTCCAGTTTTAATTTGTGAAAAATGAGCCTCGAATAAAGTATGCTGTGCTTTCACTCATTAATTACTTAAGATGTCATATTAGCTTTACAGGACCATTTCTTTAAAGCTCTGGGGTAAAAAGAACAGTTGGCAGATGGAGACAGATTTAATGCATGTGTATGTAGGTGTCTCAAGCTCCAGTTATTGATGATGGAGCCCAGGGAACCCTATGTATGGTATACGCATTTGTTAGGTCAGCTGACTAGTTCATTGCTCCGTTAGTGGTGTTGAATATCTCTTCATTGGCAGTGACTGGGGACAGACAGCTACATGTAAATATTTGGTTATTTTTTAAACCTCAGGCTGGAGCCTTCAGGCTCTTGAGGGAATATCTTTGAAAATCTTCAATTTTCTTTGCTAGTGAGTGAGGAAAACATTGCTTTTCAAAATGTCTTGTCACACTATGCAACTTCATTAGATCAGTTTTGTGCAGAATGGTGAGGAAAAAAAATTGCAAACAAGTAAACCAATATTCTGAGAAGGCTGGAATTTTCAGAAATACATTTTTACACCACTACCTTTCCCTGCTCCCTAGTCATACAGAGTAATATAAGAAGAAGACAGAGAAACAGAATCCACTCAGTCCTATACATTAGTTTTTCTGTTATGTAAACTGTTTCTGAATCAGTTTTAAAATAGTCTGAGGATTAGGAGGGCTTTATGGTAGCCTATAGTCAGCCTGGTTGTGTTCCTATGGGTCCGTGCCCCTGCTCTCACTGGGCAGTGTTTCTGTATGAGAGGCCAAAGTTCTTCCAACAGTTAATAGCCATGTCATTTAAACTGGCACAATAAAAATAAATACGGTAGTTCTTGTGGCGAGAGTTTCCTTACAGTGTCACTTTTAGCACCCTGGCGTACTTCCCAAAGAATGCTGTATTAACGATTCGTACGAATATTAATGTTACCCGAAAGGAATCATTTACCTCAAATGCCTTTTAGGAGAGAAAGTGCTGAGAAGCTTAACTTTATCAGGCCTGAAACTAAATTTTTACTATTAGAGGGGAAAAGTAGCTACAAACGTCCTTCTACAGGCTTGTCACACAGAATGGTTGGTGTTGGAAGGGACCTCTAGAGATCATCTAGTCCAACCCACCTGCTAAAGCAGGTTCACCTTATTCTTAAGTTTTTATTGAGAAAGGCGAGTAAACGCAAGCCTCTGGTGCTTCCACGGAGTCTGCGATCTTTGGTGAAATTTGGCATTACAGCTCAAGCTGAGGCAAGACACTTTCCTCCAAAACTTCTGCGTAGCAATTTCTGTTCTGCTCCGAGTGAAACCAGTGCGTTTTGGAGTGTTTGCACCGAGTGCGGCCTATCCCACCGCAAACAGCGTGGTGCTGTGGAGGGGCCTGGTGCTGGGCTTGGCTCGCAGGCGGCCACCTGAAAGAGAAACATTTCCCTTGGGATCAGAAAATTGGGATTTGAAGTTTAGCACCTCTCTTGTTCTCATTGGAATTCCTTGGCCGCTGGGCCAGGGGCTATTTTGAGCTGTAAATTTTGTGCTGGCTCCTAGTGGCTTGTTTGTGCGTATATATGGGGTTTGGGTTTGGACTCGTTTTCTTTTTTACTGTTCTTGCTCTGACTTGCTTCAGCTATTCTGTGGTGATCCTAAGAACTCTTTCCTGATTAAAAACTTGTGCATGTGGTGGCTGTGGTTTTATTTTTATTTTCCATTAACTGAGAGTCATTTGCAAAAAGTTTTGGATTCAATAAATTGTCATTTCCTGGTGGAAAGATTCTGTATTTATAAAAACAACCCCAACTAATCATCCTTTAACTTCTTTTGGGCTGTTTTCTCCCTGTGTAAAGCGAAAGATAAAGCCCAATTAGAAACATCGATTAGGGAGTTATGACTTAGGGTGCAGCTCCACAGGGGCTCTAAGTGATGTCTTTGCTTTTATTAAATTAAGAATGTGAATCGCCTTTCATTTCTCTGTGGCTGTGCTTTATGCAGAGTAATTCCTAAATGCATTTTAGAACAAAACCTACCAAGTGTGTCTTGGCAAAGACAGCCTTTTGAAAAGTCTAAGTGTGCATGTTTTATAGGGTAGCTTCCTTTTTCAAATACAAGGAGATTGCTCTCATACTTGCTGTTTCTGTGAAGGAATCTGTTAGTTAAGGGAGCCAAGTGCAGACTTAGTGGAAAGGACACCTCAGCTCCCCCAGGTTGCAGTGACCAGTGTTGCATCTCATGGTTGTAACTGCGCAATCTCCTCTTTATCCAGGGCTGGCATGGTCCCGATATAGGAATAGCTTACATTTGGTATAAATTCCTGCAAAACAACACAAATGCTTACCCGATTTAAACATCTGAGACCATCAGGTTTCTTCCTGAATTCCTTCTTCTCACACATTTGTCTTTAGATTAGTAAAATGCACTTGTGCTTATATTTTTTAAATTCATCTCAGGATGAGGCTGAGAGATATTTTTATGGCTATATTTGACTTTTTTTTTTTTTTTTTTTTTTTAAATTATTTTTTTTTTTTTTGTTTTTTTTTTTTTTTTTTTTTTGATAGATAAGCCCAAACAAGATTGTCACCTGGGGCTAATAGTTTCAGGCCTGGGAAACCTTTACACTCAGACACATGGAGACACTGTGGGGTTGTCCTATGCAGGGACAGAAGTTGGACTCGATGATCCTTGTGGGTCCCTTCCAACTCAGGACATTCTATGATTCTGTGATTCTGTGACTTGCGTCAGTTACTGTCTGGTGCCCGGGAAGATCCCAGTGATTCTGCTTTCCTTACTCTAAAGAGAACTGAATTAATGCTCCTGGCGTCAGAGTCGGTGTCTGTGAGACGCAGCCGTGTCCCGGGTTTGTGCGGCTGATGGCTCCGCTGTGTGAGCGGTGGTGCCTGCAGCTGCAGGTGTCCTGCCCAGCTCGGCACGGGAAGGATGACGTTGTCCCTGGCGAGGATGCCCCGTTTCAGGAGGGTGACATCCTACTCTGTTAGAGCTTGTTGTGGCAGACCTCTGAGAAACGTTGTGTTAGACTGAGGGTATATGTGAGAGCCATAACCCAGCGTGGGGTCCCCCAAAAGCGAGGCCAGCTATGGTCATGGCAGTCCCGCTGGAGAGGCTGGGGCTGGTGGGTGATGCTCTTTTTATCCCTGGCTGTGTGAGAGGGAATTTCTCCCATGAAGAGGAGGTTTTGTCCCTGCTTCCCCCCCGTGCTGCTGACAGCACCGCTGCCTCCCCCGAGCTCCCCGTCCCCCCGCGGGCTCCCAGCCACAGCACGTTCCCTTGGCTCTGCAGCTCTGCTCTGCCCCTGGCCCTTTGTCCTTGGAGCAACTGCCTTCAGATCTGCCTGCCTGGGAAATCTGGGGCTGGCTTTGCCTAATAATTGAGACAAATGATTCATTGCTCTCTCCTTGGGCTAATTGCACGTGTAATCTTTTCTCTCCTTTTCTCCAGGACTCCTATTTCCACAGAATAAAACCCAACCACAAAAAACCCACAAAAAAACAAGCAAAGAAACAGACACTGCTGTTTAAATGAAACAAATAAAGGGCGAAAAGACAGAGAGGCCAGAGCGATTTTTTACACTCGTTCTTTCCAGATGCAGTTACTGGTGCTAGGAGGAACATTTGCTTTTCTCTTTGAACAGCAGACCTTCCCATCACTGGGAAACTAAACTAAACATGGAGAACCTCTGAGTAGCATTTCATCCCGAAAGGATGCTGCTGCAGCATCACCGTATGAGACTGACCGCTTTCATCTGCTAGAAAAAAGAAATCCCTTGCTTTTTGATGCCTCCTGTAGTTCATTGCCATTGCTATTTGCCAGGAATCTCCCTCTGGTTCTTTTACTTAGAGTGACTGTCACTGCCATCGTATAATAATATGCTAATTGTATCACATAAACATTACTGGGAACCTAGGAGTTTAACCATTTTGGCACATACACATAAATATGAACTAACTTGATTTAACTGGTGTGAAATAGTACTGATCAATTCTGGAAATAAATAAATGGTTGCTAAAAGTAAATGGCCGTTGTCTGCTTGGGAAGGAGTGTACTGTTTTGTTTGGTCTAGTTGCGCTAAAATCAGTCTTCAATATGATATGTGGTGGGTTTGACAAGCCACTGTATTTATTTATGTCTGAAACAGTAAACAAGTAATAGCAGTTATGAAGTTCCTGTTCAGTGCTCTGGAGCTCTGTCCGTGTTTAAGTAGCTGGACTTTATCTCTTTATCAATGATCTGGATGAGGGGATTGAGTGCACCCTTAGTAAGTTTGCAGATGACACCAAATTGGGTGGGTGTGTTGATCTGCTCAGGGGTAGGATGGCCATACAGAGGGATCTGGACCACTGGATCGTTGGGCTGAGGCCAGTTGTATGAGGCTTAACAAGGCCAAGTGTGGGGNACATTGAGGTGCTGGAGAGAGTGCAGAGGAGGGCGATGAAGCTGCTGAGGGGCCTGGAGCACAAGTCTGATGAGGAGCAGCTGAGGGAACTGGGGCTGTTCAGCCTGGAGAAAAGGAGGCTGAGGGGAGACCTGATCGCTGTCTACAACTACCTGAAAGGAGGTTGTAGCATGGAGGGGGTTGGTCTCTTCTCCCAAGCAGCAACTGATAGGATGAGAGGAAATGGCTGCAAGTTGTGCCAGGGGAGGTTTAGATTGGATATTAGGAAAAAATTATTCACAGAAAGGGTTGTCAGGCATTAGAACAGGCTGATTAGGGAAGTGGTGGAGTCACCATCCCTGGAGGTGTTTAAAAGGCGTTTAGACAAGGTTCTTAGGGACATGGTTTAGTGCTAGAGTTAGGTTATGGTTGGACTCGATGATCCTGAAAGTCTCTTCCAACTAAAATGATTCTATGATTTTATGAACATGATGCTTCTCCTGGGTTAAATCCATGTAAGTGTTTGGTTGTTGAATTCTTGGTGACTAGTGAAACAAAATACTATGAATGTTAAGTTAGAAAATGAGTGCTAATGTGGTTATCAGCATACGCATTCAGTATGTTCATTTTGTGCTATTATGTAAGGTTTTATGGCTTGTCTCATACAAACACAAAGCTGAGAAAAGAAAAGGAGTGTCTAAACTCGTCATATGTCCTTTAGAAATTGTACGGGAGCATATGCTATGTGAAGTGTGATAATCCCACAGGAATACTGTAATCTTGGATACTGGAGAACCTTGTTTTAGTATTGGCATGTCCTACAATTTTTACTGGCGTAAGAGACCTAAGGGTAACATACAGATATGCAAAAGCTTTTTTTAAATGAAGAATTTTGAATTTAAGAAACAGGGGGCCCTTATCTCACTTACAGAGGTTCTCTCTGCACAGTTTGGAATTACAGGGAGCCTTTAACATGAGACTAAATTGTTTCCTCTCACTTTGAAATGTCTTCTCTTGCCACTGTGGTGCACATGGGCTGTAGCATAAGTGGGATTTGTGCTCAGAGCGGGCATGATAACCAAATACGTGAAGAACCAATATAAAGTCCAGCACTTAAAAGGAGGTGTAATAGGTAGCTAGGTAAAATGAGATGGATGGTACTTGTGATAAATGGCAGTTTGGACACTCCACGAATGTTTAGAGGTACATAATATTTACTGGTTTTTTTTGTATGTAGCCTAATGGGCGAATAAGGGCATTGCTCTGCTAAATTTTCACTCTGTTAAGCTCGCAGTAAACATGCTGCAGTGAAAAAGGATGATTTCTGATTCTTTAAGCTGTAGAGTTCTCATTTTCTTGGGGTAGTATTTATCTGAATTGCATTTACTAATTCTGTGCAAGGTAAAAAGCAGTTCTTAATCTTATGGACCATATTAAAATCAGCAGCCTAAATATGGTGGTAATAGGTGTATGAATAGCTGTGCTTTAGAATGGGGTTTTGTATCTCCTCTTTTTTAAGACAAAACTCCAAACCCTGCCTCTTTTTTGGAAGGAGAATCAGATTTCACGAAAAGTTTTATGGAAAATTATTTTATTGAGGGGGGAGAAATTGCAGAGCAGTCCTTCTGAAATGGCTTCTTATTTTTCTAAATAAAGGTTTTGTTGCTAGTTTGTAATTCTGTTGGGAAAATACACACTGAAAAATTGAATTTTAATTTTGTAGGCACTTCCTAACTTTTTAATTGCCAAAACTGTTATCAGAGCATGAAATAGTTGGTATGAATCTTAACAACTGTATTTGCTACCTTTTAGATGTACAGCTGGAATTTACAATTCTGTGTAAACATAAGATGGAAAAAAATAAGATTTTACTTCTCACCTCTTTCTTGTTTGCTTGTTTTTCTTTCCCTTTTTATAATAGGGCTTTATTTGTCCTCTCTGCATGAAGTCTCATGGATCAGCTGAGGAGCTGTTCAAGCACTATGAAGCAGTTCATAATTCTGGCATTGATTCAACCCATGGAGGGGAAGGTCATCTGTCACCGGAAAGGTGCAACAGTACTCATTTGTGCATGTGCTTTTGTGTCAGTGTTGAGCTGCCTCTAATTACACTGAAGGCTGTATTAACTTGAATGCTTCATTATGTAGTCAAGTATTTAAATGTTCATGCCCCATTTCCAACTACAATTAAAAAAGCAGTTTGAAAATCACAATGGGTGCTGTTGATCTGACAATAAATGAAGATCGGATACACATGTTTATATTGTTAATTAAATCACCTGCTTCTCATGCAGCTGGTAATGCAATATTATACACGGGAATGATTTTTAGGAGTGTGGCAGAAAAATGCAGGTTTCTCCTAATTTCCAGCAGAGAGCTGAAATTTCAACTTTTGAGGGTTAGGGGGGGACAACCCTGAAATAGAGAAGGAACCTTATTTTGTCCCTGGGTAGTTAGGGTACTTGGTGGATCATTATAACATCAGTATTTGCCTAATTGGGTTCCTATATTACCTAGCTGTTTGCAAATCTGAGAAGTTTCTGTCTGTCACTAATTCTCCTTCATCCAGAAACTCCTCACTGATCTTCAGAAATCTTCTCTAATTTGTTTTATTTAACTGTTTAGTCAAAATTGTATTGTTAAATGTATTCATAGGAAACATGCCATGGTTGTTTTATTTTTGAGACAGCGGTATGTAGCAGGAACTGATAATGTGAAACTTTCTCAAGAGAAGTTTAACTGACTCGTCTGCCTTTGTTGGTTTGGGGAGCTTTTTCTTAGGGCTAAAATTCACGTAGGTTTCCTTTTGCGTCCTGTTAGTTCTTTTTCTGTTCAGTGTTTATTTTGGACTGTTGTAGATGACTGTCCATGCTGCTGTTTTGTCACACTCCCCCAAACTCCCTTGTTTTGTACACCAAGCGTCAGAGTGAGCAGCTGCCTGTGGCCTCACTCAGCAAACAGGGGTACACACCCCACAGCCTGCTAACACAGCCGGCGTCTGCCCGTGCTGGGAACTAAATGGTTCAAATGTTTTGCCACTAGTAGAATTGTGGCCCCAAATAGTAAATAATTACATGGAAAGAAATACATGTATTTATGTAACTAACTTGAGAGGGTGGTTCTTCAGTGAGGAAAGTGTGTGGAAGGTAACATACTTTGGTTGTTATCTAAATGCAGATCTGTATCTCCCCAGTATTGAGCAGTGCTGGCAAACCAGTAAGAACCAGCATTAGCACAGGTCATGTCTTCATGCACGGACGGGCCCTCCCTTGTGGTAGCTGCCTTGTCTCCCAGCTGCTGCAACAAAATAAATGAAAATTAGGGCTTTATAGAGGAGAAAGTGGTAGGGTACCAGTGGAGTTATGTTGAGTTTCCTTTGTGCACATTTGTTCAAGATTGAGTATTCTCTGTCTGATTTAAGCCTTTTTGAGGTGATGTAACTTAGACCTGAAATGGTCCTGTTAGTAGCCTAATAGCATCCACATGGGGGAATATTGGTCATAACTATATTGTTTATATGGTTTATGAAAGATTTATTTTTATGCCTGCAAGTTTCCCATGTCAACCAGATGCTGGCTGGTGAAATTGATTTATTTTTTTCCTGGCTCTTGATAGTTTAAAGGACAAGTGGTTTTGTTTTCTTTCATGTAATTGAAAAAGTGGACAAGGTCAGGGAGTTTGGGTGGAGTGAAGGGAGTCTGGTGAGAGCTGTTGTGTAACACATGAGCTATTTCTTCCTATTAGTGTGGCATTCTTTAATGTTTCTCTGTTGCACGCTTGCTTGAGAAAACTCTTATTCAACATAAACAAGTTTTCCCAAGATCTGGAATTGCACATTAAAGAAATATTGCAGCCTGCAGCCAGGAGCCACTTTGTTAGTGATCTAGGAGTAAAGCTTGCATGTAATTCGTAGGACCAAGACTGGGAGGTGAAATTCCTTTTTCAGTCGATAGGGAAGGCTAGGAACTGTCAGTTACATTTGTGTCCTCTTCCCCCCCCAAAACCTACCATGATTAAATGCCAAGAGTAAATCATGTAACTCTCCCCAGTGCGATTCAGCAAGGCCATTAATATTTAGTTCTAGGGTGGATGCATCGGCGTTACAGGTGGGGAGCAGAGTGGAACAGAACGAGAAGGCAGGAAGGATTTATCAGATCGTGAGGCTCAGATGTGCTGAGAGGAGGAAGGGATTGTAACAGCCCGAGCAGAAAGGGAGAACTGGTGAGGGTTTGGGTTGCAGTAAGAAATAGGAAGTTAGAGTGTCTATGGTGATCCCTGACACTTCCCCCCCCCAATTCATTTTCCACTGGCCAGTTAAACTGAATTTAGGTTTGTTTCATCTTAAAACTGTCAAGCAAAACTGTGTTAGGAATACAGAGGCAACTACTGTAGAAGCATCCTTACATTACAAACTCTCTCTTCCTCTTCTCTCCTTCTTCTTCCCTTCTGCTACAAACTATTTTTATACGGATCAAAACCTTTTATCTGCTCTGAAGACCAGAGCATCTTAAATGCTTTAGTATTGCAGATCTGGCATATAGAATCGGGCCATTCTTCAATATAGTTAGCTGAGATTTTGTTTATAAACTTAGATGTAAATGTTACCTGATTTACTTATACCTACTTATACTGGTGAGAAAGCTTCTCCCTCTTCTCTGCCCACAACCAACATACTGGTGTTGGATCGCATCTACACCTGTCTCAGCATAGTTGTATTTGAGAACCTCCAGTGAATGTCTGACACAGGTGGAATAATGTGTAAATAGCAGAAAATGTTCCTCTGAAAAAAAATTAACCTCCTAATGGCCCATGTTTTGTTTTGCTATTAAAATTGGTCCACCCTGGAGTTCTTGCTTCACTGTTTCAGGTGTGTGTTTCAGTTGCTTCTTGATGACTGACCTGATGTTGATATACCAATGCAGGTTGAATCTATTCCTTCTCAGTTTAGCTAAGGAATAGCTTGCTTTGTTGTGGTGTTTTTTATTTGTTTTTCATTCTGAAATAGTTTAAAAGAACATCTGTGGAGAAGGGGATAATGCAGCACAGCAGCAATAAAATTGTACGGTTATAAAACTGAGAGAATTTATTGGCATTGACGCCCCCACACATA
The DNA here is from genome assembly GCA_013399365.1 of Pampusana beccarii. Classification (NCBI taxonomy): domain Eukaryota; kingdom Metazoa; phylum Chordata; class Aves; order Columbiformes; family Columbidae; genus Pampusana; species Pampusana beccarii. The sequence continues at coordinate 238,838 of VWYH01004715.1, read as the reverse complement.
TATTCTGCGTACTCCTTGGCATTACCACTGTACAAACAATGAGAAAGTAGATGTTGAATTATTGTAATGACCTGTGTGTTACAACCTTGGAGTGGCTGTATCTCAGTAATGCAACATTATCCTTGTATGGAAGGGTGCTGTCTAAATCAATGAGTAACAATTTTAGCCTTGGATCTTGTGTTCTCACATGGCTGGAGGCTTGAGCATGAAATTTGAGAATTGAAAATCCCAAGGCTTTAAACATTCAGACCATTAAGGGAATGTGTCTGTGGGACATGCCAAACTGCTGCGTGGATGAGAAATTATGTAACTGCATATTTTACAAGGAGTTAGATAGCCTACTGTCTCTTAGATGTGTTCCCTTACGTGATACAGAATGTGAAGGAGAATAGCCCTGTCGTTTTCATAAAAAGGTGTGCAAAACAGTTAAATATCCCAATGCACAGCTTTGCCATTCTGAACTCATGTGGCTGAGCTGATGCACTGATTTAGATTTACATTGTTTTCCTGCAACTTTTTGCAGATTTCTTTCTTTGCTTATCTGGTTAATATGTTTAGCATTTTTCAAGTTATGTGCAAAGTCAACTAATAAGTATCTATTAATCTGTTTTGTTCCAAGTTTCAAAAAAATCTACAAATAACTATTTATAGTTACGTAACTTAGATAGTACACGGCTACCACTCCAGTTATTTAATACACGTTATAACCTGTATGTAATTGACAAAATATAACCACTGCATATTCATTTTCTCTACTCCATGGACATATTTATTCAGAGATGAAGTATCACTGCTCCGACAAGAAGTCCAAGACTTACAAGCTTCACTGAAGGTTGGAAATGTATTTTACTTGCGCTTGGTTCTTTGCTTCAAATTGCAAAGTGTTCCACTGTCTTAAGCAACCAAATTTACAGTTCTCTCTCCCCTATCTCTTTTTTTTTGTTTGTTTTTTTCAACCTAGGAGGAGAGGTGGTATTCAGAAGAGCTGAAGAAAGAACTAGAGAAATTGCAGGGGCAGCGGCAGCAAGTAATTGCTTTAAAATACTTGAAGCAGGTTTATCATCAGCATTGACATTGAAGATTAATACCTTTTTTGTAAGGCACGTGGCCTGATTTAGTTAGTTCCATAATTTAAATATTGACATGTTCTTGAAAACAAAGCTAGTTATCTCTCCATAATGTAACTGTATATATGAATCTGAAGAATGAATTCAGAATAGATAATGATTCTTCCATACTACTCATTACAAGTTCAGTCCAGACTTTGCCTTTTGTTGGGCTTATTCAGAACTTGGTTTATTAAAGAAAATAAATCGATTGTGGTGTTTGATCTGTTATGAAAAAGACTGATGGGGTCTTTCTTGTAAGAACTTTTGGAGAACAGTAGTGTGATTTCACAGATGTCCAGATGAACTGAACAAACAAGCCAAGGCAAATTGTGTGTTGTGCCCTAAGGAAGCTCTCACTTCTTTTATTACTGTGAGCTACTTAGATACTGGATTGGTACAAACCTCAGAAATTGCTTTCTGACAGAATGCCTCCTCAGAATGTATTTAATGATGTCTGTAACCTCTGTTTTTAGGGCAGATTTCAATATTGAGGAAAGGGAGGGGGGTTTGTTACTGGAGTCTTGCAAGTCTGGAAGCCTGATAGTGTAGTGATACATGAAATGGAAAATCATCTGGGCCTTTTCCAGCCTTCCACATAGAACTGTTTGAAATCAGGTATTTTTATACTGCTGTGCAGTACGTGAGCACAGAAGTCTTTATTTCCCTGTCTTTTCCAAAAATGGGATGAACTTCAGATGTGGTAGTTTTTACTCCTACTGTCTAATGATGCGTTTATTCTGTTTTCTTAAGGATTCTAAGTCTGATGGATTGACAACGGCTACATCTACAGGTGGCTAACATTTTATTATATTAATTTCTGCCTTGTTCTGGAATTTCTGAAATTTTTTTTAGTGTGGCTTTTAGGTTTATGAAAAGCACTTTTGTTAAACTGATGGGCTAGAAAGCTGGAATGGTACAATTACTGGAAAAAAGTTTCATTGTAAGTGCTTAAGATAGAAAGCTCTTGATAGCTATAGTCTGGGGGAATATTTCAGAGGCTTGGGGTTTGTAATTTCCAGAAGCGAGACAAGAGTTCTCCTGACTCTGAAGGCAGTTCTCATAAGTAGTTTTAAATGTTTTTAATAATTTTATATGTTCAGGCATTCAGTACGAGTTTTTCATTGAGAAAGACAGAGGTCGTTGATATTTACCCTATAGCATTTGTCAGTGCTGGTTTTATTTAATGTTTTTCTGTACACATCACTAGCAAAGAAAACTTTGTTTTGTTTTGGTTTTGGTTTTGTTTTGGGTTTTTGTTTTGCAGACCAATAATTTTTGCTCTGTTTTTTTCCACGAGGCAGTCATGGACTAAAATTTTCCTTATGTGTGCATGAAGTGTCTGACTGATTATGATTGAAGAGTTTTTAATTGCAGTTCAGCAGTGTGTTGCAGTGATCTGAAGGGATATTTGTGATCAGTGAAAACTAATAATCCTGCAGAGGACTTAACTGGTGACAGATTTCCAGCATCGTGCTTGTAGATATTTAACTTCAGTACAGTTGTTCACTTTGCTAAGCTAACTGGATGTTAAGTGAATTTAGATTGCTTATTTACCTCCTGTGGTTCATTATGTGTGTGAGTAACTGTATTGTCATAACTCTTCCAGAAAATAATACTGTTCTTTTCTTGTGAAAATAGAATCACTAGAACGGCAGCTAGAAGAGATCCAAGTGGAAAATTTTAATATTAAGCAAATGAAAGACTTATTTGAGCAAAAAGCGGCACAACTGGCCACTGAAATTGTGGGTAAGTATATTAACTTGAGGCCTGATTCTGTCCTCTACTTGTGCAACTTATGCAAGTGATCATTTATTCAACTTCCTTCTTATTAGATCTTAAATCAAAGTACGATGAAGAAATCAGCCTTCGGGAGGGTGCGGAACAGAAAGTGACAAACCTGACACAGGAACTGCAGAAGGAGAGAAGTACAGTGGAAGACTTAAAGACAGAGCTGGTATTCACGTCACACTCATGTTTTTGTTATATTCATGTCAAGGGAGGGATTTACTTAAATGCTTGCAAATGCAGTTTTAAAGCAGTCAAACTGTTGAACTTGGAGATGTCTGCTTGTGGGCTGAAAAAGTTCAGAACACCGTTGTTTCTGATCTGTTTCACTGATCTAGGTTTCCAGTGTTTTTCCAGTGAGGAAATATATGTTGCTTGCTGACCTCCCCAGCTGTCTTTAGATCGCCCTTTTTCCATGAGGTGTTACACTGACTGTCCCTGGACAGCTTCATTCATCAGAAGTGCTCCGAGGGGTGTTCTGTGACACGGTGGCTGAAAGGCTGGCAGCTGTCATCACCGTGCTTACGTTAATGTTGTCCCTCTTGCGCTTGGCTGATAATATCTGTGTGTGTATATTCCAGGATTTTGGTTCCTGATGACTATTATATGCAGCCACGGCTCCAGGGAGCAATCCCAGTGACTCGGCAGTCGTGCCGCTTCTAAAGCACTAGTGAAGTGGAATTCCTAGGTTTTCCCACTCGAGCACTACTTAGACTCTGGAGGAAAGTAGGACTCGTTTATCTGCCTTCTTCCCTGTAGTCATCTGCCCCACAGGGCTCATGAGTCCCTCTTGGCCCTGTGTAGCCACTGGGCCTATCAGTTCCTCTTTATCTGTTTAGTTATTTCTTGTCTTCCTTTCTCCTTCTCCATTTTTACCCTTTTCACCCTTTTCCTGTACCTTTTCTCTCCTAGATGCCAACCCTTCCTTTTCTCTGCTTTCTTCAATGCCCAGTATTGCCTTTCCCCTCCCTTTTCCCTGCCTAGCTTTCCACTTTGAGGGATGTTACGGTACTTTATAGATATGTTACGGTACTTTTTAGATATAATTACCAATAGATTTTACCTATGGGTCTGGTATGAGGCATGCCTGACAGTTCCTTCAAGAAGTTTCCTTCAGCTGCCCTTTTTTTTGTCTGTTCTTGTGATTTTTCTGAAGTATTTATTGAAGGCAGAGGCAGTATCATTATAACAATCTGTGTAGTACTGGATTATTATGTGTCTCAGTCCTGAGAGGGGCTTGTGAGCATTGCAGCAATACAGTATATACAGTAGTCCCTTCTGTAGAGTAGTGGAGTCAATACAGCCTGCTTTTCAGGGACTTGTGACTTCAGATAAGTTTTTTGCACATATTCACCATCACTTCAGTGTTTTCTCTCAGGAAAGGTCTCTCTCCTGTAGCTAGCCATCTATTTACATGAATATTGCAGAGATTTAATTTTTGAGTCCTTATCCCATTTGTCAGATTTGATTGAAATCAATCAACAAGTTCAAAGTTTAGTATTCAAGAACTGACAACCAGTTGTTATATCCTGTTTCCTTTGGGAATGACGCGTGCTTCCTGTGATGTTGTGGTGGTTTTTTTTGTTTGGTTAGTGTGTTTTGAGGGGGGGGAGGTTGTTTGGTTTTGTTTTTGTTTTGTTTTCCCCTCCTTTTTTTTTTTTTTTTTTTAGTTTTTGTTTTTTTTTTTTTTTTTTGTGTGGTTTATGTTCCGTTTTTTTTTTTTTTTTTCCACAGTCATAATACTGTGTCTGTGACCTTGTCTATAAATGGATGATTTCCAAGATTTTCAGAGATGACTGCCACTGGAAGCATGTCTGCCAACAGCATGTTGCTCACTGCTGCTCTTTTACTTTTCAGCTACAAAGGCCTGGTGTGGAAGATGTGGCTGTTCTGAAGAAGGAGCTGGTTCAAGTTCAGACGCTGATGGACAAAATGACACTGGAACGTGAGAGAGAATCTGAAAAGCTGAAAGACGAGTGCAAGCACTTGCAGGCAGAGCAGGCTAACTCAGAGGTAGTAGTCATACCTAAAGATGTGTGTGTTAGCTTTGCCATGATTTTCATATGAAAATGGAAAATTATTAATTCATCATAATGAAAAAGCCTTTCTTACACCAAATCTTCTAACTTTTCTAACAGACATGTTTCTTCGTTACAGTAAATTGCATAATTTTGTCAATATCTACCCTCCAAAAGCCCCCATGCTTTTCTTTGCAAAACCTTTCCTTGTCATAAAAAGTTATTACAAGAGGCCAATAGCAAAGGAAAAAGCCACCTGGCAGATTTACTCTTTCTATTGGGAGACAGAAATAGAACAATATCTGAATGATTCAAAGACTCGTTTCCCTTATTGAGCTACATGTGGGTAAAAATAGTTGTTGCTGAATACGATGGTTTTGGTTAATATTTGAGTTGATGTGTCTGAAAAGGGATGCTAGACTATTAAGATATATAAAAATAAATTATTAATACAAAGTGGATAATAATTTGAATTTTATAGGACATATGATTCTTGAACTTACATAAGATTTAAAAATCTCAATGGATTTTTAAATTTTTTTTTTTTCTTTTTTCATCCTTCTCTTGGATTTCAACCTTTTAAATTCAACCCATTTAAAAGAGACTTTGCTGTCTACTGAGCTGCAGAATCTGTGGTTTCTTCAGAAGTGCTTTGTGAAGGCTTGCCTCTGCTTTGGCTGAGTCAGTGGAAGAAGCTTTAAATTGCTGATGGGAGATTTGAAAACATATAGAATTGATGATATCTCTATGTTTGAGGAAGCAAAACTAACTGCCTCTCCCACAGCAAATATTTGTTTTTGTTGGTTTTGGTTCTTCTGCTTTCCTGACAGTGAGCATTTCCACTTTCATGCAAATGGAGAAAACGAGGTCTAACAGCTCTGACTTGGATCTTTAAGAGGGAACCTTACTCCTCAAACATGTTTGATGTTGTTTACCGTAACAGTGAAGGAAATCTCTGACAGACATAATGGCAAGAAATCCTAATGAAAATGCCGTATCACTGAAAAGGCTTTTGTCTAACATATAATGGATTCTACTGAGGAGTTGGTGAATCCATACCTGCGGAAGAATTCTCACTCGTGTGTTGGTTGATGTAGTTTTACTAATGGACAACTTGACAGTGTAACGATCTTCACTGAAGACTGTCAGCTGTGTTTGAGACCTTTTAATTTTGCCCTCCCCATTTCCTCTTGTCCCCCACCAATGCAGCAATGCCAGCAAAACTTGTCACTGCAGAGCTGTGGTCCTCAGTGAAATGGGGTCCTTGCAGAATTCTCCAGCTTACGTAAGGAAACACCTCAAGTTTCTGTAGGACTCCTGGTATCCCCTGTCCTGTTCAGATTTCTGGATGTGAAAGGTTCCTGACATCTTGTTATTCTGGGGTTTCATGTGCCCTAGATCTCAGAACTGCAGTTTTAACTTTCTTCCCTTGCACTGCAGAACTTTAGAAAAGCGCTGCCTGGCCTTATTCTAAACTCCTTAGGGCTTTCCCTCCCACCTCCCCCTGCAACAGATATGTTGAGCTCCAGGAATTGTGCAAGGATGCAATGTTGTGCTACACATTAATCTACCATTGTTTTCTAGTTAAAATTATATATGCCAAGAGCTTCATCAGACGTGAAAAAAAGAATATCACAGTTGGAGTTATGAATATAATGTGGTTATGTGGCCATGTAAATTGCTGCGTAATCGTAATTTGGTTTTAACTGTGAGATCCCACAACTATGCTGCAGAATTTAAATTTCATTTCAAAGTACTGGCTCTGTAGTCTTTTGTGGTTTTGGATATTTAGATTTCATGTGAAGATAAAATGACATAGTGACATGGGTGTAACAAAAATCTTTCATCTTAAAACATTCTCACAGAAGCAGGAATTGCTCCTGTTCTCCCAAATGAGGTATGTTTAGGTTTTGACACAACTAGCCATTTTAAAATGTAGTTTTAAAGTGCAGCCTTTAACAGGAAAAAAGGCAAGTGAAGGGTTTTTTTCAGTCCTTCTGGAAGTAATGGCAGATCAGGGAGAAGGCTGCATGATTCCCTGAGCTGTCACAATGTGTTCATATAAGAACTCTTATATATATGGAAGGATTATGAACAACATTTCAGCAATTGTAATAATATCAGATGTCTGTGTAGCGTCATCAGTATGTAGGCTGAAGCAGAGAAGATCGAGCTGCTGCGTGGCAGAACATGGTAAGCGGTGGCAGTCTGGTTCTTCTCAAAGTGTGACCGTCTTCTCTACTTAATTCCAGGATATGACAAGAATAGCCCAAGGCACGTTCAAAATAAAAGCTTTTCTGTTGATGTAAAGTGACGGATCAGACTTCTTGAAAAAAAATAAAATTGCTCAGTCATAGTGGTGAAAACTTTTCTGCTTTTCTTAAAAAAACCCCACAATTGTGAAAAGAGATAGCCATAAGAAAACAAGAAATGTAAGTCTTTCATTGGCAGGATGGGGACAGTTCTGGCCATTAAAGTTTGGTCATGTTTCAGCTTTGCTCTTTAAGACCACCTCAAAGGCTGGAAGTGTGAAGTGGTTCTTACGCCATCCTTCGCTATTTTGACAAGCTGGCTAAGGATACTTATATTAATATTGGTTTCCAAAGTGAGATGTCTCTAAAATAAGTTAAAATTTATGGCATAGGTGAAGAGAATAACAAGGATCATCTTAACCCTATATGAGCATCCTCAGTTGCTGCAGGAAAGGGATGTGAAGAGTAGTATAGCTCTACAGTTGTCACCTACATGTGTTTGTTGCTGTCCTTCCTTTTTTTTTTCCTGTGTGTGTTTTGGGGTTTTTTTGTGTGTGTTTATGCACCTTATTTCAGAGTTGCACCTGAAACTCTGGTGTGTTCTCAGATGAATTTTCGTTCTGTGCTACACCTTCCATGTTTAATTTTTCATTATAGTGACTCCTGCATAGTAAACACATGGTGAAAACAGCTGTGCTGCTGTGGAACTGAGCATTTCTATGAATCCCTGCAGACTGGGATTTGTTTCAGCATCTGATAAATCTTCATAAAAGATAGGGCCTAGGCTTGATTGTTAACTTGAGTGCCTACAGAATTAAACAAGATTACTAGATTAAATTATGGGCAGATTTAATAAAGACAGGACTGGGTTTTTTCTCCATTAAGCAAAGGCGTTAAAAACACTGGAATATTTGAAAACAAATTTGACAAAGTGTGTCTACTAACAGCTTTTGTGACTGCTTGTTTCCATATTTCATCCATCCATTTTGTTTTTTCTGCTATCTCGTGGAGACACTTAAATTTGAGGTAAATTTTTTGAAAGCTTTTTATTCTTACAGTAGATTTCTGTTGAATAAAGATAATTTCAAGAGGTTTTTATAGAGATGCCTTCCTGTTTGCTTATTAGTTCATTAATCATACAGACACAACAGCCAGACAATATCATGAATGAATATTCACCCATGATGTATTGCCATGTTAAGAATGAAATGTGGGATGGGCTTATTGAATTATGAATGAGAGAAATGTATCTATACACATATAAATTACGATTCTAGTTTGAAAGGCTGCAGTGGTGCCCTTAGCAAGCTTCTGCACATTCTCTGCATTATATCCTCTCAGCAGTGAAATACCCATACTCTGTTTTCTGAGAGCATTCTGTAATGTTTGTCTGCCAAAGATAGATCCCAGGATATGCTTTAGTTAACAGCTCTGTAATGAAAGAGCCTTATAAAGCACAGCATTACAGAAAGTCACCATTAATAGCTATATGTAGCTGTATAATGTGTCTGTATGTTCTCTTTGGTCTCCCTTTTTCTGTAGGAAGTTTGTAAATAGTATGCTTGTCTGCTACTTCTGCTTTAGTTCATTCTTGAATTCAGTATTTATACCTTTGTGCTGAAAACTGTCGTTATGAGAACAACAGGAAAGAAAACTTCTTTGAAAAGGTCACTATTATATAGTATATTCAAAGTGAGTGCATTCATACACAGCATGCTTTAGTGCACCCATTGTTACCCATCTAAAGTGCCTTTCTTGTTTTCTTCCATTACTGTGTTCAAATACTGTACAGCCATTGATATATTCTGTTTTGTATTAATCCTGTTTAATGGGGCAGTATTGTTCCCCTGATGATGCTGACCTGCAGGGTTGATGTGTCCAGAAGTCATGCACCAAGTTTGCATCAGATGCCAAACTCGCTTCTAGAGCCTCTTCCAGTACATTTTCCTAACCAGGGAGGCAAAGATTTTGGCCACATAACTGCAATGACTTGGGAGAGTTTCACTTTGAGCTAGAACTGTGATAAGCATTAATGGATAATCTCTTGTGATTTTCATCTGTTGTGGGCTCAACCTGGCATTTGCTATTGGACTGCAGTCAATTTTTGTGTTCCCTAATAGGACATGAATGAATCTCATCTGGGGCGTTATGCTCAGTGATACTTATGTGGCTGATGGTGCTCTGAGATGAGTTTTCACGTCATTTTTTTCTATAGCTGTTTATTTGTATACAAGATACTTGTTGTTTTGCTACCAGACATCTTGCTTTTGTTGGATTATACCTGCAAAGCTTTGTTTTAAATGTGGATTTTTCTGTTTGTCTGTTCAGGCTACCATTAACCAGTTAAGAGCTGAACTTGCCAAAGGACCTCAGGAAGTAGCTGTGTATGTTCAGGAGCTGCAAAAACTTCAAAGTTCAGTCAAAGAGCTAGAACAGAAAAACCAGGTGAGAATGCTGTTACTTCCTTTGCTTGTCGGTTCACATTAAAGTGGAAACAGTTCACACATTGCCTTGGGAAGTGCTGAAGACTCTAACAAAACACATTTTGGTGTTGAGAACTTGAGAATTCTTTTACCATTTTGCTTAACACAAGGCATATTGTAATGTACAAGCAAACACTATATTTTAACAATCATCAGTATGTTACAACTGAAATCCTCAGGGCTGTTACGATTGCAGATTTCTAGTTGCTTCAGTTTATGCTTACCTATCACTAAGCAGTATTGCTATCTCACAGTATAAAAGAAAAAGCAGTAGCCTTTGAAATATTACACTATTTGCTTTAAAATCGTAATTCAGAAGACATTTTGAGCTCTCTTTGTTGTTCTTCCAGTTCCTCAGCTTTTAGATTGTAGTCCTGACATATTTTTTGGCCTTTTGTCAGTCACGAATGGTAGAAAATTGAAATAAACTCTAGAAGCTTCTCAGCTTATAAGTATTCCTTTAGAGCTTTTATCAAAGCCTTTTGAGCTTGCTGCATTTTGTATTTGCATCAAGAAAGTGTGTGTTGTGGGTTAGTAAATAGAGGTAAGAAAGGAAAGGAGACAAGGAGAAAGATACGTGCTGCTTTTTTTTGTGTATATGTATAACACTGTATATGAACTGTACACATTACATATGTGTATTTACCAGCAACATTTTCATTTTTGGAAAATAGGAAAGGACAGGGACCAAACAGTGTGAACTTAATATTAAAGCAGTGTTTGCAAAGAACATAACAAGGTGCAATTAAAATTTGGTAAATTAAGCTTGCCTTTGGTAGGATGACTTTTCGTTTAGCTCATTAAATCAGGTGCAGAACTGAGATGGTGAGAATTGTCATGCTGAACTTCTTCACAGACCAGCTACACTGAATCAAGCTCTTGGTGAAATTATTGCTGTACAGCATAGAGCCCTTGCCTGAATATAACACTAACAGTGTGGAGTGAAACAGTTTGATGTGTAAGATAATCATACTTTAAGAGAGAATCCTCTGCTATGTCAGGTTAATGCCAGTTACCACTTGAAGAATAGGAAGAAGAGAAGTAGCAGCAAGCTACTTTTCCTCTTTCAGTTTCCGTGACCTAAAGCAGTTTACAGCCACCTCTTTATGCAGCGTTTTGAAAGGCAATATCCATGAGAAGGTGTGCTAGCCGAGAGATCTTGGCCCTGGAGGTCTTGGACCTACAATTGGAAAAGGTGAGACTAACTTCCCAAATAACAGAAGTTGCTCCCCTTTGAGCAGTTTTCACTCCTTGAAGAAGCTGTCAGGGAGCTGGAGGAGCCAGGATAGAATATATTGCATTTTGCTATGTGCATCCATTTCTAATTCCATTGCAATGCAGGAAGATATTTCTGTGCATTGATGCAGAGCTTTTCAAGCTCATGTACAACCTCAAGCAAGCAAGCTGTTTCTTACATTTTCAGGAGCTATAATGAGAAGAGCAGATGACAAGTCGATAAGATCAGTTCTCTGAGATCAGCAGGAACTGCCTTTCCTTCATTTATATAGCACTGCAATTAGGGAGCTTGGCTTGCCTTGCGGTGGCCAGTAATGGCCTGTAGCCCAGAAGAGACCTAATGTGTGAAAATCCAGTGTATTCCCTGAAGTGTAGGACTTGTAATTCCACACCCATTGCACGTGGGGTTTTTCGTTTGTTTTCTTTTAGAAAAATTGTGATGCATTATCTGCAGGGATGAATGCTTAGTTTCCAACCTTCTGCTCATGTAACTATTCTGAAATTTGGTCAGTGACCACAGGGTTTTTCTTTAATATTTAGCAACTGTCACTACTGACAGGTATTACATGTTTTTTTCCATGGAGGAGTTATAATGAAGGGATCAGTGTGGTTTTGCCCCTTGTATAATATCTTGTGAGCTTTGAAGTCTCAGGGCTTTTAACTAAGTTCTGGGACATACTGTCATTCCTTCTTTCTTTTCTATGGATATCAAGCCTTGGGGAAGAGAGGTGGCTGGTGTGTGCCCACATATCCCTTTATATATCTGGGATGCAGCTGGTGTGTGCATCCAGATAGAAAACACTGCTGGGTCTACTGGTGTAACCTGAATGACCGTAGCTTGGCAGCTCCGTGGCCTGGAGCCTGCTCCTGGGCTTCAGTCACACACAGAGGCCACAGGCTGGGGACAAACACAGCTCTTCTTTCATGAAAGCAGCAGCAGGTCTTTGTGGCTTTGCCTGGCCATTGGTGACTGCAGAAGGTGTTCAGCTGTGAGGGGCAGCGGCTTTCAACGCTGGTAATCCTGGGTGTGTTGCTCTTTAGACCAGGGAGGAAGAGAGAAGTAGCACAGAATGGGGAGCAGCATCTCCAGCCGTGTGTAGCCGCTGCTCTTGGCTGTCCTTCGGACAGCTTGGAAGGTGGTGGTGAAGAACCTCTGCTGCTCTTGGCTGTCTTCTGGATAGCTTGTGAGGTGATGGTGAAGACGCTTTGCATCTTTTTTGGTTTTCGTAGCATTCCTGAAAACTTTCCAGAGTCTCCGTCTGCTTCAGGATAATGTTAAATGTATCTCTTTCTTTTTTCCGTCCCCCCCACCCCCAACTTTACTTGAAAAATTAAGTTACCAGCCTGCACTGACTCTTCACATGTGAAGTTCTACATGTGACATGTGGATCTAGTTACGAAGTAGTAGTAATATGAATACCTTAGTTCTCACTTGCCCAGCTATGATGAAAAAGGTGCTTTAGTTTGTTGGTATTTCAGGACGACGATTCAGCATAAATGTTAACGATCCTGCCTGGCCATTTCTCTTTAATGAAAAGGGAATTGCAACTTTATTTTACGTTCTGAGTGTGAAATCTCTTCTAAAGCAGTGGGAGCCTTGTCGCTGGCTTCAGGAGGATGAAGGTGACACCTGACCTCAGTATGCCATTTATGTACTCTATTCCTGCATTTTATATATGCATGTATAAGAATGTATGCTTACCCGTAACAGTTAAGTTTTGTGCTTTAGAAAGTGTATATTTTTTAAATGGGCACATAGGGCATTAATTATATTTGTTCTCACACGGGTTGCTGAACTGCTAGAGTTGTCTTATGCAAGATTGCTTCTTTTGTAACCTCTCTTTTTTTTTAATAGATTCTTCTGTTTATATTATTATGATTGTAAAAAGTGTCTGTATATGGTTTGCAAGGGCCAGTACAGTGGTTGTTTGTTAAAATCTGTAAAGAACAAAACTGTTCATCTTATTTGAATAATTTTACAGCTTTTTCTTCTGGCAAAACAGGTTTCACCCCTGGATATAGTTTAGAAGTACACTTTTAAGATGCCCAGCATAGCTAGAATTGCAGCACCATCTGTCTTATTTTTGCAACAGTGTTATTCCAAAGTTGCAGAGCTGTCTGAAGTTTTGATACATAAGACTGACCTCAGTGGTGGTATTTTTTCAGCCTGACATGCTGGAAGCGATCTTTATTTTTCTGTATTTTAGTTGAAAGGGTCACTGGAGAATACAGTAGTCACTCTAACTACAGAAAGAATGCAAGGATTTAGAAGGTGTGCATAGTAATACTCCACTGAGGTATCACTAAGGTGCTGCAATAAATGGAGCCTGATGGTACATTTCAAGAAGATGGAATGAATTACCTGGGTTGCATATTGACCAGGGCCTCCCTGCAACTCTGTTTCTGTGCTTCAGGAAATGCCATGGGAAAAGGAAAATGGTTCTCGTGGCTTCTTTGTTCTGCTTGGAGATCTTTGACATTCTAGCTAGTGCCTCAGCTAAGCTTGGAGGGAAACCCGAACTTTCTGGAATTATATCTTGTCTGTTAAGATATTTAATTTCTCTCTGAAAATAGTTTTGATTAGTTCATGATATTTGATAAAATGCAATATGTAATAGCTGGAAATTATCTGTAAATAATTTTTTTTCCAATATTTGTCTTGACGTGTAAATTTGATAGCAAGACCTTAGACCCTGCAATATTTACTGTTGTTAATGTGGTAAGAAAAATCTGACAGTGATGTTCATGTCTTTCCTTTAGGGGATCCCAATTTTTGGTGTTTTCAAACTCAAAGCAACCATCCTCTTTGAACTGATTTGTATGAAAGGAAATTAGATGGTTTGAATTAAAATGTAAAAACATCATATTCTAAAATGAAGTTCAAATCACGTGTGTGTCATTCTGTGATTTATCAATATCACAGTTTTAATTAGTTTTCGCAGATTCTCTTCCGTAGTTTGGATATCCGATCGTGCTGTAAGTGTAGTAACAAGGCAAAATTAGGGTGCTTCTAAAAATGACCAGCATGATGACTGCACAGGATTAGACAGGAATTAATCCACAAATGTTGTTGCTGAGGGAATTGTGTGAACGGCAGTGATACTTGAAAACTTTTTCTGTATACTAATAGCTCAAAATACTATTTTAACTTTTCCTCAAGCAAATGCAGTTGTAAAGACCTAGAATTTGAACATTCTGGGAAAGCAAATTAGTCTTCAGGATACAGAAATAGAGTCTGTGATGTGTTCTCAGTAAGAGGAAGTGTATTTATGTGAGAATATGAAAAACAGTCTTTCCATTTGAAACTGTATGCTGTGTATGGGTTCCAGAATTGTGTAATGCAAAATGCAGGGCAATATTTCCTTTAATAATGTTTTTGAGCAAGTTCTTTGCCATTCAGCATCAACACTTGAGGGGAAATTTGAATAATGTATTGAACAGCTGTAAGCAGCACTGCAGTTGATTTGCTGTGTAACTCTTTTCGTAGAGTCTGATCGAGAAGCTGCTGAAGAAAGAACAGGACTACACCCAGCTGGAAGAAAAACACAATGAAGTATCTGTGAGTAAGAAGAACGTGCAGGCAAGCTTTCACCAGAAAGACCTGGACTGCCAGCAGCTTCAGGCAAAGCTGTCTGCATCTGAAGCCTCAATACAGAGATTACAGACAGAGCTGGGTGAGAAGGGGGAAGCAAACCAGAAACTTAAAGAAGAGTTGTCTGAAGTAGAGACAAAGTACCAGCATCTCAAGGCGGAATGTAAACAGCTCCAGCAGCAGAGGGAGGAAAAAGAGCAGCATGGCCTGCAGCTCCAAAGTGAGCTCAGTCAGGTGAGGTTCCTCAAGCCTCCTAGACTTCCTTCCTTATACCATCCCACTAACATTTTTTAAACTGTGCATGGATATTTTGTGTGCATATGCATTTGGATTTCCTTATTAAAGGGGAGTAACTAAACAGTACTTGTATTTGACTAAATATAAAGCTAGCTGGTATTTGAATAAATACAAAGCATTCTTCCTAACACTGCAGAGAATGAAATACAATCACCTCTTCACCTTACAGAAGTAAAAGAAAAAAAAACAAAAACAACAGGCAAAAAGAAGAGGCTGTGGTAAAAGTGCAGAAACTCTTTAGTATTTGTATGTTGTTATGTCTGGATCTTAGTAAGTCCAAACCCTTCTCAAGGGGAAATGAGCATAGTTCTAGCCCCAGTGTCACAATCGAAGTCAGCAAGATCGACAGTTACAACCACCTTGCCACATATTTATTTCTGGGAAGGCTCATGTAATATCTGTCTATCTGTAGTATAATTCCCCTTTTTCTTAAACGGAAATTTCTTACTAATTCTTTTCTATCTGGACCTCTTCATAAAGCTATCGTTATGCTTTCAGTTTTGAAGATTGAGGTTGAATGAGCATGAACTTTGTAGCTTCTTCTGTTCTGACTTGACTTTTTTTTTGTACGTGAATAAAAAAGGCTTGAGCTGGTCTATGACAAGTTTTTTTGTCCACTCGTTTTCTCTTACAGTGTTAAATGACCTCCACTTTCATCCCACAGTTTTTCCCCTCTCTTTTTTTTTGTTGATGCATTCCCTGAAATAAGGAGACTATTGTCAAATGGGAGGGCTACCCACAATATTGTGTTTCCGTGACAAACATGATAAAAGATAAATCCTAAAAAGTCAGCAAGGTTATTTTTTCTGGTTATTTCAGTAAGGTAGCTGAAGGTATAATGAATTCAGATTATAAAAAAACCCAAATTCAAATAGAATGTCAGAAGTAGTTTCACTTCTAGTAATTTTACTATTCTATAGGAAGTTCGAGAAAAGCGAATCTTCGTTTTTTATTAGAACTGAACAATTCTTGATTTGCTTCAAAATTGAGTAGTGAATACAGCAGGGAATGCTTGGTATCAAAAGCCGGGGTAATATGAAGTCTTGATGTTGCTCCCTTTGTGTCTCTCCACAAACACCATCTCTTTATGTTTCTGATAGCTAGGAGCACACCTAGAGCATACACCCACCCCACCGTTTACATACGGTTCTGCTGAGTCCAATGAGTTATGGAAGCAGGACTTCCATGTAACATTCAGCATGCTGACATTTGAGGGTGGTTGGACTCTGTTTTATCTGCTGTCTTGAGGACTAATGTGTTAGACTGGAGAAATATTTGTGCATCAGGAATCATGTTCAGTCCTAAGATGGAAAAAATAATCTGTTTCTTTGTTAGTATGATGTACTTCATTTTAATCTCTCGCTAAAGCTTCATCTTTTTGAAGTGAGCGTTTCTCAATTTTCAACCCTTTGTCAAGGCTGAAATAGATTAAGTTGCAAGTTGTGCGTCTGGAAGAATGGTGGCTTGCCAAAACTTCAATTATGTATGTATTACATCCTCAGAATGACTTTCCTTCTCCCATCAGTCTTCTGTCAGGAGGAGGGGAGATAAGTATTCTAGTTATCTGCTTAGAAATCCTCACTTGGTAAAACTCCCCCAGTCTGATTAGGCAACATTTATTGAAGCTTCAGAAGCACAGCCAAGAGGTTGAACTGAAATCTGGCTTCAGCCTGAGAGGGCATTTTCGGGAAGGATTTTTGGGGTGGGAAAATGAAGGAGGAAGAAGGTGAATAATGCATTGCTGAATGAATTCCTGTGAAAGGAAACAGAGATGTTGCACATTCTCTGGTGATACCATTGGGAAGGAAGACCGTCAAAGCGAGAAAACTTGAACAAGCTGCTGGATGTCAGCATTTGTTTTAGAACTGTACGGTAAAAGAATAGTGGAGGAAAAAAAGCCCTTCATACATGGTATAAAATAAAGCCAAGCAAGCACTTCTCTTCCTCTTTCTCCCTCCAAACAAAAGTTCAGTCATGAAAATACTAAATTACTTGTATTTGTTCACTTAGTCCTTTAATGGAATTATCTTTTTTTGCCTGTAGGCCAATAGCTTATGTTGACACAGTGAATGCTGCTTGTGAAGCTGTGTGTATGGTTGTTTAGTCAAACCACATTTTCGAAGAATCCTTGCCATCTTCTCAAAATTCATTTGAACAGATGAATGTCAGGTTAAGTTTGTATATTTTAGAATTTGGGTGATGTGAAGCAAGTGATTGTCACAATGGAAGGAAACCAGTGATAATTTAGGTTCCAGTACAGCAATAGGAAGAGGGTAACACAACAAAATAGACTGCTTCAGCCTTGAAGAAACATTAATTGCTGATAAATACTGTTGTTGTTGAGAAAATTTGAATCTACTTGATTGTATCTTTGAAAGTCTAAATATTTTGAATGATTTTTGTGTTCTGTAGCATAGGTTAATCCTGGATTTTATTCTGCTTACTTAAAGTTAGTCTTAAAGTCCTTCAAAATCTTGTTGCACTCTTTCTTCATTAGATTTTTCCTCCAACTCTTGCTCATGCTTTTTGTGAGAAGTATTAATAATTTGGTGATTTCTGTGGAAAAAGACAAATGTTTTTGATTCCTGGAAGAAAGATCATGATCTCTTTCTTCACCCTGTTGTCTCTCTTCTCCTACCTCTCTCTTAACTGTGCAGTCACACTTAGCAGTCAGCATCTTGGCCACAGGCCCAACAGCTTATCATTCACAGCTTTTGTGGTTGTGGGCATATAAACAAATAATTTAGCTTGGTTTCCTAACAAAATAAGGCATACGCACATTTGTTTTCCCGTCTCCATCCCCTGTAACTTTTGCATTCTTTGATGACTGCAGCCAAATTTTGAGAGGTGGCCCAAATGTCTTCAGTGTTAGGTTCTTCAATATTAAATTCTTGTGGAAACAGGCGGCTGGGTAAAGGAGAGAGGCTTATGTGCCTGCCTTAGCCCCTCAGTACCTGGGGGAAGATATAATCATAAACCCATGGTTCCTGTTCTGTCCTGCCAGCAGCCAGCTGTCTTTTGTCTGGATATTAGTAGGGATTTGAGGAAAGCATGAGGAAGGTTTAGGGATATTGAAGGGAGGACTTGGAGTGAAAACGTGAGTGGTTCAAGGGTTTTTGGACCTAAATTCATAGGGAAGCAAGCTTCATTCATCCTGATACCTGCAGAAAGTTCTTGCTGTGCTACAAGGCCTGATTTGTTCTCTGGTTTTGCATTGAGTTGGAAGTTCATTTGTGTATCTGTGAATGTGTTCATGTGGCATTAGGCAGGAGGTAACCCAGGGCCTGCAGTGACAGTTTCAAATAAAAGAAAAGCTGATTTTTATGGAGAGAGCTTGTTATAACTGTGGATTGTAAAAGGCCATCCTCACACTTTGAAGTTGCTACAGAACTGCTTTTGATGACTAAAAGAATTATATGCCAGGCTTATGTCCAACTGGAAGAGCACATCCCCCTAGCGACTCTCTGCTGCTGGGACGTCCTGGGGTACAAGCCACCCCACTAAAATTACTGTGTTCCTTATGTTGGAGGTTCATGTATATCTTCTCTGCAGAGAATGAATGTCATAGATGCAGCCAGATCAAGCTAAAAATCATACTCTTAATGAGTCTATCAATGCAGAACAGTATATGGTGGGAGCCAACAGAGCAGGTAAAGACATGGTGCTGGATCTGCAGGAGCGAGGGTGTGCACTGTGTAAGATGAAATTGCTCTAAGCATCACTATTTTACATGATAATACTTACGTGTTTGAAGGATTGACCTCTTTGTGTTTCTGTTAAATCTCTGTAACTCATATTGAAGGGCTTCTGTAGATAAATGAGGATGTTTCTGGGTCCCTCCAACCTGCTTTTTTGAATATTTGTTCATGCTTGTACCATTGTTGCTGTTCTTTAACGTGATTTATGTTTCTGAGGTGTATGATGCGCATACATGGCTTCAGGAGCTCGCATAGTTGTTTTACGCTTGAGTTATGGATACTTAAGGTAAACATTGCACAAAGTGAGTCTAAAATACAGTGCTGTTGGCTAAAGAACGGCTGAAAAAATTGGTGACTTTTTTTGTTTTGTTTTGTTTCAGTTGCACAGTAAACTTCTAGAAACAGAGCGCCAGCTTGGGGAAGCTCACGGGCGGCTAAAGGAGCAGAGGCAGCTCTCTAGTGAGAAACTGATGGACAAAGAGCAGCAGGTGGCTGAGCTGCAGTTAAAACTTTCTCGTGCTGAAGAGCAGGTAGGGGCTTTTCTGCAGACTCTGGTTTCCTCCGGCTCTGATGGTAACCTGTAGACACTTGTTGCGATGTTGCAGTTTGTAAAGTCTGTCCTTACAGAAATTTCATTTGACTACTATTTTTCAAATCTCACAGTGAAATTGTCAAAATCTGCCAAAATGCCACTTACATGACAGATTTTGTAAGGCTAAATGCTCATTGGATGCATGTTTGTTCATGGTGCTTTACAGATGAATAAAAGATGTGCTTTTTGCACTTATGAGCTTTGTCCAAAGATCTTAGGAAGAAAAAGACCTAGGTGTACCTAAGCGTAGAGTTTTGTGTGTGGCTATTTTTGTGAGATAAAGCCCTACATGAAGAAAAAGTGGACATAACAGGGCAGGTCTTGGATAGTTAATAGCCTGTGTGGGGTGGATGGGCAGAAAACACTTGCTTTATTAATTTTTGTTTGTTTTAATGAGTATCTTGTATATATTGCTGATTTTCTGCTGCCTCTATGGGGATTGGCCAAATAACTAAGTGGTATGTTGTCAAAACTTTAATGCTTTTCTGTAGCTAATTTGCAAAGCCTTGACCAGTATAGAAGTGGAGAGGCTGCTAAACTGAAGTTGCTACTAAAACTGCTAATAATAGTAATAATAATGTTGTTTTACAGGAGTCTATATTATCAGTCATGTTACATCTTAACAGCTATTGGAAAAAATGTACTAAAAATCTCTTATGTTTAGATTTTTGAGAGCGAAAATACATATGTCTGAAAGTTGTTTCATAGTTCTCACTTGTGGTATAGAATCTCACCTATTAATGGTAATGAATGCTTTGGTTAGATTTTGATTATTTAACTAGCATTACATACTATTTTTATACCAGTTTTCACATATTCATGTTTAAACTAAAATCTTTTATCATTAGAATGAACATGGAGCGCTGTTGGCATACTGAATGGTGCTTGTCTCATTTGGTTGTTTATTTGTTTTTTGTTTTTGTTTCAGCTAAAGGAAAAAGTGGCAAATTCCACAGAATTGCAACATCAATTAGATAAGGCAAAACAACAGCACCAGGAACAGCAGACACTTCAGCAAAATACTACAGCAAAACTACGAGAAGCCCAGGTAACATAGTTATGTATCCTCATGTGAAAGCGTATTTCAAGATTTCATTATTTTAAATACGTTTTCTCTGTAACAGTGACTTGCATGACTTATTCTAGTTTCAATAAATGAACTTACAAATCTAGAACAGAATATACGGAAAGTGTTTAATTAATTTATCCAACATTTTATGCATTAGGAATAACTTCTAAGGTCCTTATAATTAAGGAAGCTATTATGCGATTTTCTAGAATGATTTGGAGCAAGTTCTACGACAAATTGGAGATAAGGACCAAAAAATTCAAAATCTTGAGGCTTTGCTTCAGAAAAGCAAGGAAAACATCTCTCTGCTAGAAAAGGAAAGAGAGGATTTATATGCAAAAATTCAAGCTGGTGAAGGAGAAACTGCAGTTCTTAACCAACTACAAGAGAAAAACCATGCATTGCAAATACAGGTAAGAACTTGGAGAATTGTTTCGTTTCTTTCATTGTCGTTATTGAATCTTGTTTGCTTTTCTTCTGTCTCATAGATACGACACTAAACTCTTCTATATTTTGCTGTTTCTTTGATACTTACTTCAAAGATCTTACTGTAAATTATTTCACAGGACTTGTGTTTTGGTGACTTCCTTGCTATTGGGATAAGGGAAAGAATTCCTAGATATTTCCTATGTACAAGTGCTAGTAATATGTGCTTACAAATAATTTTTGGATACATATACGTGTTTATTTCTCTTATTTTAAAAAGGAGTTTCATTCATGCTTTCAACACCAAATTCAGTTTAGCACGCATCTGTTGTCTCCTTAATAGTTTGTTTTTGTTGCAGTAAGGCCAAATTGATGCTTCTGTTTCGCTTCCATTTTCATCTGGTAACCTATTTAAACTTTGGTAGTACGTACAATATAGCTTTACGTAATAGCTTAGAAAAATAAATGTGATAATGTTGTGTCTCCAAAGCCATGATAAGACATGCTAGAAGTCTAAAGATTAATTGCTTCCTTGAACGTGCTTTTCCAGCCTTTTCTTCTGCTTACCTCCTTACCTCCTCTTTGTTTTTTTTTTTCACTGCAGGTAACTCAGCTGACAGAAAAGCTGAAGAATCAATCAGAAAGTCATAAACAAGCCCAAGAGAATTTGCATGAGCAAGTGCAGGAACAAAAGGCACATCTAAGAGCTGCTCAAGACCGTGTGCTTTCCCTGGAAACAAACATCACTGAACTAACCAGCCAGCTAAATGAAAGTAAAGAGAAAGTTTCACAACTGGATGTACAGGTAATGGAACTCTATACTATCTGGTAGTGATAAATGCTGCTTGTGATTTCCGTATTCTCTCCAGAGGACGTATAAAGCAATTCAGGAAAAATTGCATGTTTCTACTAACAGACGAATGAATTAGAGTAAGACAGTTAAAACTGAGGAAAATATAAGTGGATTCGGAATAGCAATAGATGGCAAATGTTGCTTTTTGGTGTTGTTATTGTCTGTATTGTGTGGAGATTTTTTTTTTTTTTTTTTTTTTTAAATTAAAAAAAACCAACATTCATAATTAAGTTGGGAAAACCTGTCCTCGAGCATGTCATGTTGTATTTGTAAGATTAGCCATCCCAAACCCTGTTCTTATCAGTCCTTTCCTCTGCTGCTGTCTTGTCAAAAACCAAAAAAGCTGCGGGCCACCTTGGTGTCAATGTAATCCAATAAACAAGGCAATTCCTCAGTATGGACTCAGTGTGGACTTTCCTACTATTAAGTGATGCTTAAGTTAAAAGCTGCTAATTATGTTCCACTCTCCCAAAGAATACATAACATTTGATCAGAAGTTCTTGCTTTGTTACACTTGGAGCAGCTGGTGCTGTTGTTGGATTAGTGCACTGGGGTGTCTTGAATTAGTGTTACTTGGTTTCCAAACAGGTCTAGGAACTTCTTCCTACATGGAGCTTTGTGATGTTTTTTACTGGGCTTCGCTACACTACCTGGGCTGTTTTTTCACCAAGATATTAGAACTAGAACTGAATAATCTATGGGGTGTTACAGCTGCTTTTTAAGGCAATGTGAGCTTTCCTTACATACAGTGTTGAGCGAAACAGCATTTCTACTAGGGAGAAATCAGTGAACTGCAATAACAAGTGACCTTGAACATTGCCTCTGTGCACCAAGACCATTATACCCACCTTCTGCATTTTTTTTTTTGCTGGGTGTTTTGGAAGGAAGGCAGGTTGCTCCCCAACAGGCACATAGTAGCAGAGAAAGATAGTATGCATGTAGAAGCATATTTCAGTTGTTTCTTATTCTTTTTGCTTTCAAAAATTTTTGAGGCCCTTAAATGTGCATGTAGTCTGAGGTTATCAAGGTGTGCAGGGGTGTGAATGCACGAAGTCTATCCCATTGTTCCTTGTTAGTAAGTAAAAATGTGTTCCTAGAATAGGAGTGGGACTGTTTCTTGTTTCTTTTGTGTGTGTGTGTTTTGTTTTGTTTGTCTGATTTTTTTAGCTCAAAGTAAGAACTGTGGCTTAATACCCTGATATTTTCTAAACCTTGAAAATCTTTCTTCCTTTTTTTTTTTTTTAAATAGCACATGAAAACTACTGATTTTACTATGAAACTTACTGATGAATATAAAAATAAATGAGCTACGGTACAATAGAAATTTTAGTGAAATGCAACTTGTCTTTCAGGTAAAAGCAAAGACTGAACTGCTGCTTTCAGCAGAAGCATCAAAAGCTGCTCAAAGAGCGGATCTTCAGAATCATCTCGACACTGCCCAACATGCACTGCAAGATAAGCAACAGGTTGTGAGCAACATATAAGCAGAAAGTTTCTTACCTGATAAACTAGTTAAAAACCTAAGAATAGTCTGTTTACAAACTACGCACGTGAATATGCGTTCGGAAATCGTAATTTATGGTATTTTAACCACATGCTATGTATTCAGTTCTTTTTGCTGTAGTCTGGACCAGATAGATATATTTTGCAGTGTAAAGAATTTACTTAGGAATCCACTCCTTGCTGTAGGATTATGGCTCAGAATCTAAGCTGTCCTGTTTGGGTATAATTCAGTTCTCACCTGTATGTTATGAGGAGAAGATTGTAGAATGCACTGGGTGCAAGTGAAATCTCGTAACTCTTATTGCAGGTTCAGATAAATTCAGCATCAGATGCCTGTATTCAGAAATAGTTATCTGTGTGCCAACTGACACAAAGACGAAAAGGCTGTTGTTTAAACAGCATTTTTTAATGTTTGTTAATGCCAATGAAGCATTCCACTGACTGCTGAATCAAATATTTGCGTTGTTAGAATTATTGCTGCTGTGGTCTTTGTGGAAACATCCAGCAGATGCTAATATAGCAGCATTTTTTTTAGGGTGGGAATGTAATTAATTGCTATAAGCAGAAGACCTCTTTTTGCTTGGTTGGAGATCAGCGAGCTTCAATGTAGCTGTCACCTTAGTGATGTCTCTTGCAGAAATTACGTTGTTTTGTGTTAAACCAAATGCTTTGAAATCATCTCTGGTATGTGGAGAACTGGCTGTTTCCATGGTATTGGCTTTCCTCTTCGCTGGTGCTTGATTTCATGAAGACAGCAAAATTTTTCTCTGAGGTTTTGTGGCATTACTTTCTAGTTACTGTTGTACTAACTTCAGGATCTAGTGCGTTCATTACCTACAATTCCTCTTCCATTTATAACTTCAAGCACCTTTGCTAGGTTTAGCCCACAGCCTGTGAAGTTTGAAAGGAATATTGAGGCTTTAAAAGAAATGTAATCAGTTTAACAAAGAGAATTTGTGCTTGTGTTTGTGTTTCTCCTCAATTTCCTGCCCCTCAAAATTAAAAAGAAATATTATTTTCCTTTTTAATTCGAACAAGTTAGATCATTTGAAGCACATGTGACATTAGTAATTTCTGGATGTTATTTAAAAACTAACAACCCTCATATTTTTATTTTACCTCAGGAGCTAAATAAGGTCAGCGTTCAGTTGGATCAGGTTACAGCTAAGCTGAATGACAAGCAGGAATACTGTGCTCAGCTGGAAGCCAATCTTAAAGAGTACAAAGAGAAACATCTTTATTTAGAACAGAAAACTGAAGAGCTTGAGGGACAGCTTAAGGTTTGTATTAAACACAGTCTCTGAGCTTACAGAAACTCATGTTCTTTCCTGTTTGATGGTACGTCGTAAAAGCTGTGCTCAAATTACGGGGGAAGGATTATAACAGTACCACTTTTGTAGGTTTTCTTTTTCGCTAGTGTATCCTGATCCACCTTTTAATACTTTTTTTTTCTTCTTCCATGCTAGCGTGTCATACTAAGAAGACAGGCTTAGGACATTGCCATTATACTGTCGTTTTCCTGTACATGTTCTTCCACCAACCTCTGTGCTACCTGGAAAGTGTTAGGAGAGGGAACATGAATACTTGCCAAAGTTAGAGTCTTCAACCGTATAGACTTGTGATAGCAAGGAATACGTGTTACATTGGTTAGCCCAAGTTTACACTACCTGGTTTAATGTATTTCTAAAGCCTTTCAGTAAGCTTCTGCAGGGGGGGTTTATCAAGACTTTTTTTATTAGTGTTTTACTGCTAGTTTGATCTTGAGTTTGGCATTCCATTTCTGGAATCAGTTTTTCTCTAAAAGTACACATAATTCTGGCAGAAGGTTTGCAGAACATTTTGGTGTTTTGAAACACTAATATTTTCAGTTAAAGATATGAATTAGTCCTAATGTTTGGGAGCTTTTAAATTTGGGCTTTAACCTTTGTTCAATATTTGTTGAGCATTCTCGGTGGTCGGAATTCATGGGTCTTAGGAGCAATGCAGAATTCATTTTGCAGTGGTGTCTGTTTTGAGGGAGATGAGCAGTCTTTATGCTCAGGACTGAGTGGGGTGTTTTTCCTAGCTTATGTGCTCTATAGATGAGAAGGAAGGTTGTTTTCCCCATATGAAATTTTCAATTCAGTGCTATTAAAAAATAAAGCAGTCATACATTTGCATTATTAGCATAGTTGTTTTGTGCTTTCATCTCTCCTTTTGTACACTTTTTTTTCCCGCCTGCTTTCATGTGTGTTTTTATTTGCCATCCTTTTGCTAAAATTTCACAAGTAGCCAACAGACACAAATGCTTGGGAGGAATACAGTGCTTGCTTGCACAAGATTTTATGAGGTTCCTAGTGGCTGAAGTGTGAAACTGAGCAGGGTTGTTGATGCTGTCAACAGGAATGGAATTCTGTGTAAAATCTTGGTGTCATCACTATTCTTTGGGATCATTCCAGTTGAATGCATGGTATTAAAAAAAAAAAAAAATAGAAACCAAAGTGCCCTTAGGAATTTTCTCAGAGAAACTTGGACATTTTGGTTTATGGCCACTGCATGAAAGCAGAAGTGCCTGTAAAATAACCAGTGTGTTGAAGAGTCTGAGCAGTGCCCATCTGCTGAATACTCCTGTGTTCTTTGTACTCCGTGTAAATGAACAAGTACCTTCTGAAAGCAAAACAAGAAAAACCTCTTCCAGGTGAGCATAAGATTTCTTTACAGCTCTAGTTTGCGTCTTTGTTTTTGTTATAAAGAATGTCAGAGTTCGTGGGATATGTAAATCATCAGCCATTTGAAACTGCTGAAATGACTCGGTGGTGGCCGACATCCCAGCCCCCAAACTGAGCGCTGTGTATGGCCTTTTTTGTATAGGTGTTTTGGATAGGCTCTTTGAAGATTTCTGCATTTTATCTCTTACTTTGCAGTAAAATGTCTGCTTGGCATTTAATTTTAAAATAGTTTCAGAATCTTTTACCGAAACAGATCACTTCTGGCGGAGCAAGAGATTTGCCGCAACTAACTAATGAAAGATAACCAGCAAACTAATGAAAGAGGTAGATGGTGTGTGAGAATTGTGACCCCTTTCTACACGAAATGCTACTCACAGGCTAGATGACTTCTGCTTTTTGTTGCTATTCTTATTTTGTTGGTTGTGTTCTGATGTCTCTGTCTTTTTTATTTTTCTGTCTCAGAAATTTGAAGCTGATGCTCTTGATGCTAAAGCAAGCAAAGAACAAGCTCTTCAGGAGTTACAGCAGCAGCGCCAGCAATATACAGAATTAGACCTCCGAACAGCAGAACTGAGTAAACAACTTGAAGCAGCAAAAGAAGCGTATGCATTTCCTGTATTACAGGACTTTACAGAGTCAGACATAAAACTAGAGTGGTTTGGACTAGACTTGAAATTTTATTCTTCTCTCCTGTGATTTCTTAAAATCATAGATAAAAGTGATATATTCTCTCTGCTACAAGAACCCGTTTATATCCCACCTGTTTTCTTTCACTCTATATGCCGTGCAGATTCCATCTGCCATGTTGTCTCATGTGAATCACTGCTGTGATTCAGTACACTTCTTCAGTTTATTCTTTGTTATTGTTTTCAGCTTAATAGCTGAACAGTGGGAAGTACTGAGGCCCATCTTTAAATATCCACAGTTCTGTAACTTTCAATGACTAATTTGTAATTTACGCATAAGCAGAAGGGCTAGTTTCTGTTGATAACGTTTGAGGAAGAAAAATCCATCTCAAAGTAGCATTTAGAGATGCTGGGATGTATTCACTGGAGAGACAAAATGCCCATGTTCTAGATGAAAAAGGTATACTTTGAAGTAGTTCTCCAGTTAACATATTAAATAATAGAGACATTTAATGATACAAAGAAACCTGTGAAGAAGAATTTAAAAAAAAAACGCACTTCATTTTCTCTTTTTATTTGCAGGTTGTCTAGTGCTAAATCGGATTTACAGAAGAAATCTGAGGCCCTTGAACAAGCGAAACAGCAAATTTCAAAGCAGGAGGAGGAAAAGACCAGCCTCAAACAAAACCTTGAGAAATCAAATCAAGATACAAGTAAACAACTCAAGGAATTAGACTGTAAAATGCAAGCAGTGGCATCAGAGCTGCAACAAGTGAAATCAGAGAAGGATACTCTATTAAAGGACCTTACAGCTACCAAAGACAAGCTCTCAAAAAGTTCTGAATCCTTCAAAAAAAGAAAGGAGGAATTAGAAAAAGAAATACAAAAAGGAAAAGCAGCTGTGGCAGAAATGGTTAGTAGTTTCTTTCATTAGACGTTGTTTCTTGCAGTTACAGTCTGATGAAATGACTTCATTTTCTCTCCGAAAACAGTGCACATACAATGACAATGCATGGAAATTAATTGCCTTAAGGAAAAAGAAATTGTGATTTTTAGTTGTTCGTACATGTGTCCTACCTTAAAATTTTTTGTCTGGATGTTTGCCCTCCTAAACGTCAGCCATATCATACAACAGGATCCGTTTTTCTTTGCTGCGTGCCTTTAATATGACGAAGAAAACCAAGTGGAGAGAAGTGGAGAAACAATTTGATGGGAAATGTCCC
Organism: Pampusana beccarii; assembly: GCA_013399365.1. Taxonomy (NCBI): domain Eukaryota; kingdom Metazoa; phylum Chordata; class Aves; order Columbiformes; family Columbidae; genus Pampusana; species Pampusana beccarii. The sequence goes on along the minus strand of VWYH01004715.1, from coordinate 211,368 downwards.
CTTTTTTAAAAACACGTCAGCCTTACTATTACAAAACACAGTTTTAAATCCTTTGCTAAAGTACCACCATATTGAAGATGTTTTTGTGAGGCCATTTTCATTTCTTTTGTAGAGTCTTTTATATAGATCCTTGCTGTACATTTGCCTGGACACACCGGGAGGCTGAGTTCTGCGGGCAGAGTGACATTGTCTGTCGTTTGGGGAGGTGTCTTGCTTAGGGTGTTATCAGAGTAGTAGAACTATTTGAATTTCAGAGAGGTCTCAGGGTGATACAGCAACAAGTGCTTGACCACCAGAGCAACCTACTATGGTAATGAGAGTGAACACTCGGTAGCCTTGAAATAAATTTTTTTTTCTTCCCATTTTTGCTTTATTGGTGGTGTGAATGAGCACTGTATCAGGACACTTTATAGATTTTCTTACACAGTTGTTGACACCCCTCCCTCAGACATAGTAGAGTTATTTTTCTGATTCCCTTCTCGTCTTACGTGTCGTCATTTCCCAGAACCCATTCACAGCTGCTTTTATTCTGATCTAAAAAAAAAAAATCTGCTCCTAGTTAAAAATAACGTTTTTTCCTTTACTCTTTCACCTTTTTAAGATAAGCCCTTTTGTTTGCTTGACTTAGTTACTGCTGTTTAAATATTTGTTTCTCCTAAAAACTTGAAGATTTTCTCCCCAATTTAGACTTAAAGATAGGAGTCCAGATTCTGCTTCTAATTCTGTAATCATTTGGAGGCTTGCCACTGACTGAAATATGTAGTATTTGGCCTTAAAATGTATTTGCATACAAATCCTCCAAACGTATTGGTTTGTGAATTTTAAAACATCAAGAAATTTTGCATCCTGAGGAGACTGATGAGGCTACAGCTTCCCAAGAGAAAGAGAAGGGCTGCAAACCACAGCTTCAAACAGGGACACTGTCCCTGATCAGAAAAACTCTTTGGCACATGGCTGCATTTGTTAAGTACAGGGTATCAGCTGTGTTCAGCTTAGTTTTAACACTGTTAAAGTTTTGAGAAGTTTTTAGCTGAAAATATGTCTGCAGCTGAGAAGGGAAGCTTTTCACTGAAAAGGAAAGCATCATTTTTCAAGGCTTTGTAGATCCTGAAAAAATACTTGGTACCTGGTCTTAGAAGCTCACAGAAATATTTGCTTGTCTTCTGTTTTTCAGGAAAAGTCTTACCAGGAAGTAAAACACCAGCTCCAGGCACAAACAGAGTCTGTAGCTAAAGAGAGGAATGAATTGAAAAACTCACTGGAAAAAAAGGAGGGGGTAAGCTGTCCACTTAGTTTCAAAAATCTAGAAAACAATCATAATACACATTTCAAAGATTAATTTTCAGTTTTACATTCTGGGACTGATGAGAGATAAAGAGGTTGCAGTTCTCAAATTGTAACCTACCTGAGGCACTGAAAGAAGGCGATATTAAAATTTTAAAGATGTTAACATGAAGTTTTAAAATACAGGTTTTAGTCCTACCTTTCTGTGTCCCACATACCTTAGCAGGTGATTTTAGCCCTTCAGGTTTTTTCATTAGTGAAACAGCTATTTTGTATGACCATGCCCTCTTTTTTTTTCGTAGTTATGGTTTGTGAACAATGAAAGTTGTTCTCTTGCATCCTTAGATCTGTTTTAGGCTCAGGCCTAATCAGTCTGTTCTCTGTGTGGCTGACAGGACTTTTTCAGATATCCTTGAAGGATTTAGTTGCTTTTGCAAACTTGTGTAATTGACTGTGAGTGCATAAGGACCAAATGTACTTCTTTTTTAAAGATGAGCTATTCAGACTGCAAAATCGGGTAGTCTAGCTGGCAGCCTGAAGGCGAAATCCGCTTTCATGGATTTCTTTACCCAAGCTGTCACCTGTTCCCTAAAGGAATCAGAAAAGAGGTGATCAGTGGACAGACACAGTTTGACGGACTGTGATGGACTCTTACTCCCTAAAAGAGTGTTTGTGGATGGACAGGTGTGATTGTAATTACTCTGTGACTCCTCCTGCTGCTCCCCTGGCTCCTCTCTCGTTCGGCAGAAGCACCATGGTGCTGTGTGGCAAGCGCAGGAGGATGAGGTTGGTATCTGCTACAGTTGGCAGCAGGAGAGCCCAGACCACTGCTGGCTGGAGAAAAGTTGCCTGCTCTTAATTTTGAATGGTGAACAACACCTGAAGTTGCTCTAAGGGTAGTAAGTTGGGAATAACAGATGATTTTGATGTGTTTTAGTAGCTTTTTAAACCTCTGTGCTGGTGTTGGACCACCTAGCTCTGAAGCAGAAAGTAGCAGCAGTGGTACTGTGGGATGATTTGGTTCTCTGTGCAAGAAATAACAGCAGCGTACTTGGAAGCTTCTGCGAATAATCTGCAGCTCTTTATAAAATCCTAAGAGTGCGCATACTGGACCACAAGAAAGGTGTAGCTTGGTATCTGGTCTCTAGCAGAGGGAAATAGCAGGTGCCTAGAGAAAAGCTGAATAGGGCAAGCCTTTCGGATTCCTACAATCAAGAGATTCTCTCCAACTCCTAGCAGTCTTTTGGGAGGTGATTTTCTGAAGCTGTATCTTCAGCTTTAACAGCTTTGACCAGTTTTTCATCTGTGAAACTGTTTGCTTTTGAACTATGTAATTGGTCACCCACGTGCTTCAATAGGCAGTTGTACAAATGGTGATTTAAATTAAAATTATATACAGTTACTTACTATTTTTGAATGTAGATTTCTAAGCAGTTGTCGACAGAACTTGATTCAGCACGAGCGCAAGTACTGGAAATTCAGGGTCTTCTGAAAGAGAAAGAAAAAAGTGAACAACATCTGCAGGGAAAGCTGAGAGAGCTGAAGGAATCTTTTGAGCAGAAGAAAAAACATAGTGAGACACTGCAAGCTGAATTAAAAACGGCTCTTCTAGACAAGGTAAGACTAACCTCTCTTACTCCTTTAAAAAAACTAATGTGAATTTCCCTGATAAATCCTGCAGCTTTTACGTCAATGTATTTGTGATAAACAGCTCTTTGCTGTAGTCTTGTTGGAAATTATAAGGTCAGGATGTGGAAACAAGGTCTGCAGATGCTGTTGGAAATTGAAACAACAACATCAAAAATAACAATAACAAATTAAAAAGAACCAGTGCTGAAATACAGATTCTGTAGGAAAGGAGTTTCAATAAAGCAATAAAAATGGCTAGATTGAATGTGTTTATTTTGCTTCAGGAGTGTGCTATGAAGCAAGAGCTGCCCTTTTCTTGTAAAGCAATAGTTTTCTGGAGGTAGTTTAGACAAACTCTGCAGTGTTTTGGAACAACCACGGCAGCTTTAAACCAAGTCTTCTCTTACTATACCAGGAGAATTTATCTTGAGTGACAGTTTGGAACTCATAAACCATAATGGAAAGAGTTCAAATGTCTTACAACGTTAGGGAATGTTGCGTTGTGTGCCATGCACTGTTAAATGTTGCTCCAGCTTTGGCTGCCCTATGCTATGTGATCGTATTTGTGCTTTAGTCAGACTGTGGAAACTTCAGCACTTGGAAACATACTTTAGATTTTTAATGTTTAGTCTTAATGTGTTAGACTTAGTCTTCTGACATGAATTATTTTTTTTGTTAAAGTATTTACAAAATATTACTGTAAAATCATAAGCATCAGATTACTGAACTGCTATTTTGTAAGTGGAAAAAAAATTCTCGTCTTATGGTTGAAATGCAGTTTATTGAAATTATTAAACTTACTTTGCTGTCTGTAACTTTAATTGAAACTTCCTATGCTTGTGTTTCAGGCAGAACTGGAGAACAAACTGCAACAGCAGTCAATTTTGTCAGCACAGGAGCTTAAAGCAGAGAAAGCCAAGCTTGCAGACTTACAGAAGACCCATGAAAAACATAAGGAAAACATGGAGAAGCTGCAGCTGGACCTTTATGGGAAAGAGTCTGAGCTGCTGGCAACCAGGCAAGACCTTAAGGTACTTACAGTAATTTTAGTGTCATATGTGACTTAGTAGATCTGTTTATATCCATTTTGAAGACCAAGGAACAGTGCAAGAACTATATAGGGGGAAAAAAGTTATATAGAGAGTTTATTGTTCGATCCCTTGCCCTGGGACAGAGGACATCCTGAAACTAACTTAAAGCCAAGAGTATTTGCCAGCTTACCTGAACTACCCTTGCATTTGTGCAGCAGCTAAGTAAAAGATGATTTGGTTTTGTATTCTTTTAAGAGTTATTTTTTCATGTTGCTTTTTCTTGTTATATATTGAAACTTTCAGCTAATTTAAACAGTGTAGCTAATTAGGGCCAAGTCTCTGCCACCAGGTGAGTAGGGGCTATCTTCTAGATGATTTGACTAGAATTTTAGTTGTCAATCTTTTACCACGTCCTTGCCCCTTCCTCTTCTTCCTGGCTGATTTTCCACATTAAGAGACGTCAAGCTAATAGGAACAATAGATTTAGGGACGTGCCTGGAATACAGGTATCTAAACTTATTCCTTGAAGTTTTTGCTGTTTCTAAGCTGAGTTTATCTGGTTTGGTTTTAGGGTGTAGTGCTTTCGAAGAGAGGTATTGCTGGGAGTTCAGAAACGTGGTTTTTGTCCTTTTTTTTTTCTGCCCTCCTCCATGCCAGTGCTAAGCCAATGCTCCAGTTAGTCCCAGGACATTCTGTGCTGCAGAGACAGACTGTCTGCTGGCACGATGTGGAGCTTTGGCACTTTTCACTTGAGATGAATCCCACTACAGCCTTGTCTGTGTCTGTCTGACACTGTTGTTCAAGGCTCTTCTGAAGTTTATGGAGAGAAATAGGCACTTTGGGAGGACAGATCATCTGATCTGTTTTAGATGTCAGCTTCTGTTTGCTTCGTTGTGTATAAAGGGAGCCTTTGGTGACTGCTTAGATTTCAGAGCTCCCTTCCACCTGTCCCAGTGGAGGCCTTTCAGTTCCACCACTGAAATCATGGTAGGTTTTGTGATGGTTTCGGAGAGGCCCATGTGAGCTGTGGAGCCCTAGCCAAACTCCAGGTTCAGGGTTATTTTAAGAAAAACAGAAATAGCTCCTTTGCATATAGGCCATTGGAGTTTTATTGATCATACTACTCCTCTGTAGCATTAGGTTACCTGTCATTTTTTCCTGCATGTTATAGAAGCTTTACTTATCAGCGTTTCATGTTTGAAGTGCTATATAAAAGTGTGAAGAACTTTAGCATGACTTAAGGTTAGTTACTATAGCACATGTATCTCTGTGAGCTGATTTCCTGCAATGCATTTAGATGAGCATTTGGTAATGCAATGACCTGTAAAAGCATCGGATATGCTCAATAACTGGGTTTTTGGGTATAGTTTCAAGTATCGCTTGTTGCAAAATAGCTCTGAAAAAGTATTATTAAACCATTTTGATGACTTCCGGCAAGTATAAAATAGGACAGTAAGCATCCCACATGCTTTCAAAACCTGAATGGGAGTGGTAGCAAGGGAGGGAGAGACCATGCATGTAAAAAAGGTATAATAAAGTGATGGCAGTGGGTAAATAAGATTTTCAAGATGAGCAGTCAGGTAACTTGATTTATTGTCTAAGTCTCTGTGGAGCCTAGAGAGCCTGAGGAAGACTGGGGTCCTCAGTACTGAGGTGATGTACCAACTTGGAGGCTGTTTGCTCATTTATTATTTTTTTTTAACTTAGATTAGTTACTATTAGTGAGGTCTGCTTGCCACCGCTTTTTTTCTTTAAAATGTAGAAGAGGGAACAGGTGAGGAGCAGATCTTTAATCGTGGAGGCGCTGCCTCATTCTAATGTTAACTTAAAGAAGCAGTGATAACTTGACTTAGGAGACCGCAAAGGAAAAAGCACGTTCAGAAAGCCTCGGCATGATACTGTTAAGTCTTGAGACCTGCATAGCAAAATACCATGCAAGTCAGAAGAACTTTATGGTAGAGTTTCACAGTCCAATTCAAAGTCAGTCATCTGTAGTGTTTTGGCTTAGGTGAGTTACTTAATAAAAGTAGATAATTGGAGCCAGAGCTGTGGATTTTGGTTAAAGTTTGGAACCGAAGCTGGTGGGTGGGCAGAGGTTCAGACTGGTCTTAATCATATTAGTAGGCAGTAGTAAAACTTTTTCAACCCTGTGTGTAAGAAGAGCTTTGGTGTCTTTCAGTGCAGGATTTTTAGTAGAGAGATGAGCTCCCTGCAGAGCTGTGTGCAGTCAGCACAGTTTGAAGCCCAAGCGTTGCCCAGGCCAGGCCGCATCACGAGATCCCAGCAGTGCCGGATTTTCTTTAGTTAAAAATGGAAAAACTTAAATATTCCCTCATGGTGTAGCACCACTCTACTGGTGAGGCCAAGGTTTCGGGCATGGGGATGGATCATAAAAGGCCGTACAGTGTGTGGGTGATGAGGTGAGTAGTGTGGTAGGTCTGGTTCCTGGGAGGGGACGGCAGGAGCTGGGCCGACACCGAGCACCATCTGCTGGCATCTGTTCGAAACATCGCTGCTGGGATGGCCGGCTCGACTCGGGCTGGGAGGCTGTGGAGGGATTGGAAAGTGAGCAAATGCTTCTGCATTTTGCACTTGGAGATACGGCGTTGCGTGAGAGAGAGATGCAGAGCGAGCAGTTGCTCTCTGGAGCACTTTCAGCATGGCTGAAGAGCGAAACACCCCCTTAAAATCCTGGTTTCTGGTTCAGTAAGGGAAGATCCTAGCGATGTAGCTGTAGCCTGGAACAAACTTGGTTAAACATTCACAGAGGAGAAGTGAGAAGTGTTGTAATAAATCTGGAAGTGAGAACGTAGTTATAATGTTGTGTATACTATTTGCTGCAAATTTACTTTGTTTTAAAAATGCACCGTCTATAACAGTAACTGAACTCACACATTTTCGTCTCTGTGACAGGAAAAGGAAACTGGGCAAGATTTGAGTGCTTGTAAAAGCTGCAGTTTTTAATAAAAAAAGGATATATATAACAAAAAAAGAATACCGTTAAATATTTTTGTTTGTATATGTAGACACAAATACACATGTGTGTATATATAATATATTAACATTTATATATATATATGCACATGCAAATTTTTTTTATGTGGAAAAGGCAGTTTTTATATAGAAGAGTTAATAAAAATGCAGAAGTGTTATTTTAGCCTTGATTTTGAGTTAGTGCAAACTTACTTTTTGTGAATCCTGCCCTCCTGAGCTCTGCCAAATATCCTTCATTCTTGGCATTTGTGCTTTTTGTAGTCAGTCCTGGTTTCCTCTGTGTTCTCAAAAGAATGTTTCTTTGCCTCCAATATTGGCATCACTGTCAGTGTATCTCCAGTGGGCGTTCTGGGACAATATTCATGCTGCCAAACCTCAAGTCTAAGTCAAGAGCCTAAATTGGCTACAGTCAGTCTAACCCTTCTTCTTAGGAAGTAAGGAGAGATCAGGTTAGTGTCTCTGAATAATTTTTTGTCGCTCCTTGTGGGCTGGAGTCAGGGAGGCGGGAAGATGGGACACAAAGACTAAAATGCTCATTTGTGCACCTCACTTAGGTGGAAGGAATCCAGGTCCTAACACCCAGCTAATTCTGCTATTGGCACTGTTATTTGCACTACAACAGACCAAGTTGTGCTAAATCAGACTGTGATATTTTGTTATTTATTTGCTTAAACTCTATACTAGTCATCCTAAGATCTGCTTTTATTTACAAAAATTGACTACAGATTGCCTTCTTTTCTTCTGAATGTGCCTTTTCCATGCATTCAGTTTTGTCTGCCATCTCAAAGAGCAATCTGATCATTGTGGGTATCTTGTGGGGAGCACACCTATCATTTTCTGGGAGCAATTGTAGAACTGTGTGATAATTAAATAAGGTAAATGGCATCTGATGTTTTTGAGAGGTGATTTTATATTAAAGATGCAAGTGCCTCAACATTCCGAAAGAATCAGGCTGAATTAGAGTCTCAGTGGGGACTGAGCTGGGAGCAAAGATAATAAATGGAACATTTAATGTGTGCCCGAAGATTTCTGCTCGTTTTGAAAGGTTGCTGCGGGGGACTTCTGAAAGAAAGGCATAAATAGATAGAAGGTGCCTTTACTGTCAAAATTACATTGAATGGTTTCCCAATTAATGTAGATAGCATCATTATTAATCACAGCACAATTAAGAGGCACTTACATACGTAAGTTATTGTATGCTAAACTGTATGCAAAGTTCCAAGTCTCTTATATGAGAAACTACTGAATTATAGAAATGTTTGTGCATAATGCAGTGCAGAGTGTGCTGAATACTGGCTCCCCTTAAAATAACGTTTACATTGTCTTAGCCTGGATATAGGCACAATGAGGTAACCTGTCCAGTGTAGCTGCTTTGGGGGGTGGCATTGAGAGAGGAATATAACCCAGGTGAGCCTTTTAATTTGTGTGTCACGATCCACTTCACAGCCAGATTTCATCATCCTGTGCTAACAAATCAATGTAACCACTTTTCTTCTACTAGAAATGGATTTGAATAAAAGCTGTGTCTTCATTGTGCTTCTTCCTAAAACTGCAGAGACTGCTGGGTTTTCCTGCGGAGATGTTCTGTGAGGATGCTGCACTTCACAGCCTTTCTCACTGCTAGAAAACCATGTTCCTACAGTGCCCACAGTGGAGCAGAGAGGGATAGTTTTGCTTTCTGAAAGACCCAGCTTGCTGGACACTTGAAATTGCAAATGCACCTCCTATTTTGCTTAAAACATTTTCTGAGTTAACACCTTGCAAAGTGTTAAGTAGTAAACTCCAGTAGCTCAGAAAGCAAATCAAATCATTTGTCTGCAAATTAATTTTAAAAGCCAGTCTGAGCTTTTAGAGAGCCACGGGAGTTGTTCAAAATGCTATTGAAGCAGCAGTGTTCCGTCATTGGTGTTTCAAACTAAGGCTGACTCTACAGGCAAAACACTTTAGACGTGACAAGGGAGGGTTAGGAGGCATCAGAAATCAATTTATTTTTAAATCAACACAGGAGCTGCTAAAGCAAATGCATAATTAGTTGAAGTCAAAGTTGTGTGTTTATTATTCCTTTTAAAATCACTAACCTCCAACAAGAGGTTTGATTAGGATTTAAGTAAGAGCTTCAAAAGGAGTTTAATTTATCTTGAAAAAATGTAAATACTTACTGGTGCACTGAAGCTAATAAATCTATCAGTAAAAATAATTTTCCTCCCCTCACGTTCTTTGTCTTGACATCAACATTTTTCTTAAAATGCCAATATTATGTTGGAGTGGAGGATGAGTTTGGTATTTTTCTAATTGGTTCTTTGTGAAAGAACATGCTTCTAAGTGGAACTAGTCTTTGCTTAAGCTGAAGGCTTTAAAAATAAACCTCCAGAATACTAACCAGAAGAAACCCAAAGATTGACTTTGCTGTGAGCAAATAGAATGAGCCTTGGGTGCAAGTTTTATGTTGTTTCTTGGATTTTTGTGTCCTGTTGTAGAGAGAGAAATCCTAGTTCTTTTTCTAGGTAATGGAGAGACTTGGAGGCAAATTAAAATACAATCTGTAGTAGAGTTTGAATGGAAGTTCAAATTCTGTGTTTAAAATGCTGATGCAGCTGAGACTGTGGCATGTTTTATCCTGATATTAGCGTTTTTAGCTTGTACATTTCATTTTAGGATTTGCAAAAATTTCATGATTGTCCTAGAACTGGTTTCATTGAGTCATTGGTAAAAAATATAATTGAATGACTTTCAATATCTTCAGTGCGGCTTCACTGCCTCTTCAGTAACAGCTGTTTAGAGTTACAGAACAGTCGATTTGCCCAGAGAATAAAATAAATTTGTATGAGCAAATTCAAGTTCATTCATTCTATTTTCATCAGTCACTTTTCATTCTCTGCCCTTTTTTAAGTTTTCACCTTTTCGCTGTGTAAGAATGCAAGTGGTAATATGTACAGTAAGGTATTGCTGCTGGAAATGCTTCTGGGGTAGTTTGTTTCTACTTAGGGTAAGTTCGTAACCTAAAAGTTTCTGTACCTGTGCTTTGTCGACATTCGAAACTAAATGTTATGCACTAGATGATGGTTTTTCCATGTGGAAAATATTTAAGTGCCTGTTGAGTATCTGAAGCTCTTAAACGGACAGATGATTTGCAGAGTTCTCTTTGTAATTAGTCCACAGAAGAAAAGCTTGCTCTAGCTCAAGAAGAATTAGTTTCCAGCAGAAATCGAATCGCTAGCAATAATCAGCAGATTCAGGAACTGAAGAAGGCAAAGTCTGTGCTGGAGCAGGATGCGTCAAAGAAGGACCAGCAGCTGGGTGAGAAGAGCAAAATGTTACAGGATCTTCAGAATGACAGGGTGAGTGCCTCTGCCTTTTGAAGTCTTCACACAGACACATCCACCCCACACAGGCAGCCTTTATGAATTTCTGTTACATCTCAAAAGAGGAGATATTTTGGGAGCAGAGCGATGTTGTAGTGGATAGCAATGGCAGTTTTACTGAACCTCTGGTGTGGGACTTTTAATAGACAGTTGAAGTGAATTTGGTTTAATTAGCTGTTAATTTGCTCTAGGTGGAAAAATGTTATTCGTTTGAAATCTAAAACTGCAAACATGCTGCTAATTGTTTGCACTATGAACTGTGGATAGAGATATGTGGTGGTTGTTCCCCCTTAATTACACAGCCTCCAAGTGGGTTTTGGACCCTGGATGTTTTTTGTTTCGTTGTTTGGTTTTGGTGGGGTTTTTTTTGTTTTTTTAATTTATTTTGTGAACTTGGAAGAAGTAACTTTTCTAGCACTTTTTATTTCTTTTCAAGATTTTGAAAGAAAAAGACTTGGCTAATGAAAAATGTAAAACAACAGAGCTCCAGGAAATAAGGAGTAGACTTGAAAAAGAAAGTGCCAAGCTGGGTGAAGAGCTTAGAGCCTGCAAGCAAGAATTTGAGAAGGTATATTGAGACAAACTGGTCTTCATGTGGTTTGTTATCTGATAAGAAATATGTGCCTACTCAGTAGATGTTATCTGGAATGGCTTTGCAAAGATGATTGCTGTAGGTATCAATATTACAAGTAAGGGAACCAAAGCACAGATTTTGATGAGGTTCTTGAGCAATGCTGACTGGATTAGTGCTAATCCTGGAGCACTGATGCCCAGTGTTCTTGGCCAGGTGGACCACATAACTCACCTTAGCTTCAAGAGGGGTTGTTCATACTGACTGTTTTTCTATTTCTCTGTAGATTGACTGCGCATACCCTCGCTTAACTGTTGTGAAGTGCAGAAAGATGTCCAAAAGTGTCATGAATGTGAAGTTTCCCAGATATTCTAGGCACATCTGGTACTTCTCAAAGATGCATAGTAGAGTTGAAACTCCCTTGATGTGCTGTGATTTCTAAAATGTCTTAAAAAGTCACACTCAGGGAGGAAACAATGTTAGGAGCCTCATAAAAGACTTACGCTCTTCTGAAATCATAACAATCAAGTGAAGTCTCTAAAGGGTAAATGTTTGGAGGCTTTAATTAAATAATTTTTGTTTCTTGCCAGTTTTTACATATTTCATTTTTTAGTCTCTGTAGAAGCACACACTCCTCAAAGGCTGTAGTTTGCCTTTTCCTTATTATTCTGATTTACACTTGCATCTGTTAAAAACACACAGAGTTCAAGTTGCTGCACAAGTATAAATGAAGGTACAGTCCCTATATGCTAATAAGAAGAAAGTAACATGATATCTTATGAATTTCAGATGTTCTTTTGTTCTCCACTGTTTAGAAAATGGTCCCTTATTTTTGGATAGAGGTCTGTACTTTGTTTCTGTCAGGCAATCTATGCCCAGTACTTTCCTGGATTTTGGGGAAGGGTTATTATAATTCTCATCATTCTTGAAATCTCTGTTCTAAAGAAGAAAATGTATAGATATGTATATAGAATGTGTGCACACCAATGGCAGCTTAATGTTCACCTCTCAACTTCCATATAAGCAATCAGACTAAACTAGAAGCTGTCTCCTAAAGCCATACATGCTGTTACCCATCTCTTGCTGGGGTATGGATAGATGTACATCAGTAGGCCAGGCCCCTGTCCTCAGGGTATGTTATCTTGCTGCTTTTGTTTTGATTTTAACTCATGATGGAAATTTTGATTTATGGAAAAATGGCAACCCCTATTAGTCTGTTAGTACCTGCATGCTTAGCTGTGCAGTTTTAAGGAAGAGGATTTCTATAAATTTAACAAACTGTTCTGCTTCAGAATGTTTATGTTTTATTGCAGAAGAACAAGTAAAACTAATATGTAAAACCAAATGTATCATCCTACTTGCGTAAAACATAGGCTAATACTTTATACGTTTAAGACTAACAGAAATTAGCTTTCTTCCATCAGTGTGTAGATTTTACATTGTCATTACAATGCTTTGAACCTCATTATTGCAACTAGAGAACAATGTGAAGTAAATTTTAGAGCAGACTCTAAAAAATTACGATGGACATATCTTTTCAAAGAACTGTAAAAAATAATCCAACAGAGCTTCCACTACTTTAGTAGAAGCATGCTTTAAACTTATTTTAAAATTTGAATCTTGTTCATAATATAGGAACTAGTTTAAAATCTTTGATCATGAAAGTCACTGGTACTTTGTGCTGTAAAATCATCCTTTCAGTGATAAAACTAAAAATTATTTCTCGCCTCTTGTTGGAAAGAATTATAGTAGTTTTGAATTTAAATCATTTACTCTTTCAATATTGCTACTTTAACTTTGAGCTCTGTATCCTAACAGGAGGTGTCAAATCTCAAGGATGCAAAGCAGCTATTGATTCAACAGAAATTAGAGCTGCAGGGCAAAATAGATAATATGAATTCAGCTCTGGAACAGGAGAAAAAAACCCATCAAGCTGTCAAAGATCAGCTGAAAAAGAGAGAAGAGGAGCTGAAGAAAGAATGTACTGAAATTGAAGCTAAACTGGTTAGTATGGTAGAGAATATAAGACTGTTGTTTCGTGAACCCACCTTTGGGTTCTTTCAGGGAAGCAAAGGGTTGACATTAGTTTCACATTACAGTAGTTTTTAAATGGCAGGGTGAGAAACCTTTGAGGCATTTAGTGGTGTAGGAAAGTTCAGTGGGATGGCAGTCTTGTCTAATGGGGTTTGTTGATTAACAATAGTGATTCTAGTACAGTAGGGTTCTTTGCCTGAATTAAATGCAGGGAATAGGGAAAGAATAACTGGAAGGTTGTCCTTCATTGTTCCGTTGTTTTCTTAGCACACAGAGAAAAAAGAGAAAGAAGAAGAAAGCCGGAGACATGAGGAAAAGGAGACTAAGCTCACGATGCAGGTCACAGCTCTGAATGAAAACCTGGCTACTATGAAGAAAGAGTGGCAAAGCAGTCAGAGGCGAGTGAGCGAGCTGGAGAAACAGACAGATGATTTACGTGGGGACATCGCTGTCTTGGAAGCAACGGTGCAGAACAACCAGGATGAGAGAAGAGCGTTGCTGGAGAGGTGAGCTGTGGTCTCGACAGTGTGGAAGTGTAGTCTGGGCAGTGGATACCCTCACGCTGAAAACTTGTCGATTTGGGATTCTCTGTGCATGCTTTACTTAACTCCATGTTTGTTCCTAGTGCCTGGGCCGGGAGTGCGGTTTCTAGAGTGCAACCTTCTGTCATCCCTGCCAAAGCACAGCAAGGGGTGTTAGGAACAAACTGTGCTCTTTGTGGGATTTGATGGGGTGGCTGTTTTGTAGAAAATCAGGCAGGCTTATCAGGATCTTACATATCACCAAAGCCAGAACCCTGTGTTTGGACCTGAAGATTTATGGCTGTCCATTAAGAGCCTTCTAGATCCCTTGGGCTCCTCTGAACTTGAAGGTGTGTAGGTTGTGGCTTCTCATCTCATCTCTTGTATGAATGTTGCAAGGCCTGGCAGAGGGAACTTCTCTTACCTGAGTTAACTGCCCTTCTCCACCACTCTCAGGCTTCCCTGCCTTGACTCCCTTGGAGTAGAAGAGTCATGCAGGAGCCTGGAACGGCCTCCTTAGTGCCTCCAGTGGTATCGATTTTGCTTAGGGACTCCCAGGTGCTCCCACTGCTCAGTGTTAAGAAAATGGACATGTAATTGGATTAGATAGGATAAGGTTCACACAAGAGGAATTTTCTTCTTCCTTAAAACCTACAGTCATCTTTTCTCCAGGTCTGCTATTGTCTGTACAATATATTTAAGACTTAAATGAGCAGAGCACCTTGCCTTCAGGCAGCAGGAGTTACCTGAAAGCAGCCATTACAAGGGTAGAAGAACCACCTGTGATACAGCAAAATTTCTTTGTCCTTATTTCCTGACGTGTTTGGTGAAGGCAGAGTGGAAAACTTTTCTAGATACTGTCAAGCTTGCTGATTTGGTTTTTGAGCAGTAGACCTTGGGAAAGGATGGGATCAGTTCAAGTGGGATCCTCTTTCTTTGGCAATCCCTTGCCATACTGTGTGTGCTTAACTCACCCAGCAGCTGTTTACAGCTTGGCAGAAAAACACCCTTTGAAATTTGGCTTTCAACAGTTAACTGAATTTCAGCTGATGGGAGGTGGCTTTGCTAAAAGAAAAAGGTTTCCTTTCTGCTCTGTTGTTTGGCCTGATCTGCTGCAGCTGGTTTGTGAGTGTCCTGTTGCACAGGGGTGCTCATCGGGGTTTGCTGCTGGTGGACTGCATTCAGTACTGTCCCTGGCTTTGGGAGTTACTCCAGGTAATAATAAGCGACAGATATTTGGGAGAAATGCCAGATGATCTTAACTTGATTGTTACAACAGAACATTTTTCCAGTCAGGACATCCGAGAACTTTTCACAGCACGGATATTTTTGGCTGGATTTTATGAGTAAATCCTCAGTCGCGACAACCTGCCCAAAGGAGGCAGCGTGCGTTGCCTCGTATGCTTTGAGCTGATGGTTTACTGTTTTTCCTCAGGTGTATAAAAAGTGAGGGAGAAATTGAAAAGCTTCAAGCCAAACTTGTAGAAATGAAGAAAAAGCTGGACAACACTACTGCTGCAATGCAGGAACTTGGCCGAGAAAACCAGTCATTACAGGTATAGTTTGATTTGAAGCAGTTAAAGCTGTTGATTTTCTGTACGGGAACTTAGGAGAATTTCAATTTTGTGTCAGATTGGTGGTGGGTTACCTTTCCAGAGTGATTAAGATGTTATGCTTGTGGTGTACACGGGCGGTATTGCTGTCTGTGGGTTCTTAAATCTGCTCATAGTTTTGAAACTTGGAAGGCTTTCTCTCTGAACAAATATAAGCTCTCAGTATCATGGCAGAATTGGTGCTTTTATACTGCACTGGGTAGTGTGTGCAGTGCAAATAGAGGAAATGAGTAGGAATCAGACAAGAATTTTTTAAAAACTGCTTTTTTTTTTTAATATGTTCTATGTAGATCAAACACACCCAAGCTCTCAACAGGAAGTGGGCAGAAGACAATGAGGTACAGAACTGTATGGCCTGTGGAAAAGGCTTTTCAGTGACAGTGAGAAGGGTAGGTGTGTTTTACTGTGTCTGTGAGGATTTGCTTTTTCTATTGTTTTCAAACTCTTAGATGGGATACAAACTTCCGAAAACAGCCTGAATAGTGCTGTGATACTCAGGACATCTCAGAATACAGTTATTGCATGCAGTGCCTTGAACATTACAAATAAAGTTTGCAGAGCTTACTTTATTCATTATTCTTTTGCCATTTTAACAGCATCGGTTTATAAACAGTGTTAAAGTAGTTCAATCTTCTAAGTGAGCAAGCAAAATTACACTGTTGTAAGGGTGTTTACAGTAAACTTACTTATAAGCAGTCTGAGCGGATTTACAGGTATTAAAGGAATGTAAATTGATTGAAATTAGATATGTGAAAATATGAGGCATCGACATGATCTGATGCTTTGTGACTATTACTTTATAAACACCAGCAGAAGAAACAACCGGATGTGTTTTAGGTCTGTACTCAGACCTTCTTTGTAAAATCAGCTGTGGTCAGCCAAAGTGTCAGCATCTCTCTATTGGCAGGGTCTGCCCTTCATCTGGAGATTACCAACCCTCCAACAAGAGACTTAGCAATGAGGGAGATGAGGGATATTCATGTGGTTAATTTTGCAGCGCTTCCTGACTTGGTTTTAGGCAGCTCTCCCTGTCTTGCAGTATTCGTAGTGATGTCCTTCGGGTAGTCTTTGAACAAAGGCTGCCGGATCCTTTGATTCAAGGGTACTTCCCATGTGAAAGCAGGTAGTTACAAGTAAGGAGAACATGTTGTATGTGACCGAAACAAGTTCAAGAGGAGAAATTCCAGAGGAGAATGAATTTCAACCAGCTCGCTTCTGAAACTGGTATAGTCTCCTGACTCAGTAGAGTGCTTCTGAATATTTTACTCCTATACCTTTTATAAAGGATTTACTCCTGTGCCTTTCTGTGCACTGTGTAATTACTATTTAAAAATTCGAACCAACTTCTGAAGCATGAGAGTTGGCTTGATATGATAGTGATCTCTACTAGTGATCGATTCCCTGTCATTGCTGTTCAGCCTGTGTGTTTCTTTTCTTCCACAGCACCACTGTAGACAGTGTGGAAATATCTTTTGTGCCGAGTGCTCAGCAAAGAATGCCTTAACTCCTTCTTCTAAGAAGCCTGTCCGGGTCTGTGATACTTGCTTTAATGACTTGCAAGGATAACTGGCGATCGTGAGTGAAAAAGGAAATGTTACACTAAAATCTATAATTTCTGTTGATGCACTTCATTCAGCACTCAGACTACTATTCAGTTTGGACAATGATTGTGACACTTGGCAAAATTTAGTATATTTTAAAATGTTTATTGATACCAAGTAAAACTATTGTATTTTTTGTGAGACATGGGCTCAGATCATCCATAGCTTATTGCCATTTATCCTGGAAAGAGCTTCTATGTCTAGATTAGAAATACCCAGTTATTTGTAAATAAAGTTTAAACAGAGGAGTAACAATGTATTTTTTTATCTTTTATTTTTTTGTTCAAGAGAAACCGCGTTTACGTGATATTGCAGTTTATTCTTGTTTCCTTCAAAGAAAAAGGAAGATGCAAAAACTTGTGAGGAATTTATGTATCAAATGTTGCTGTAAAAGCATAACTAATTGTTGCATCTGATTGCATATCTGATGTTCTTTATAACCCGTTGTGATTTCGTTTTCTTTCTGTCTCTCTGACTTTTCTCTCTAAATTTCAAACTCCACAGTGAGGGTAATGGCTGGACTTGACTCCAACTCAGTTTTGTTTGTCCACTTAGAACTTCTTGTAGTATCAGCACCTGAATCCAACTACAGCACTTGGATGCTGGAGCATCTTTACACACACTGTATGGTATAGTTTGTGTGTGTGAGTGTCTGTGTGTCTGGGAGTCTGTGT
Source organism: Pampusana beccarii (assembly GCA_013399365.1). Taxonomy (NCBI): domain Eukaryota; kingdom Metazoa; phylum Chordata; class Aves; order Columbiformes; family Columbidae; genus Pampusana; species Pampusana beccarii. The sequence goes on along the minus strand of VWYH01004715.1, from coordinate 194,054 downwards.
GAACAAACGATGAGACAAAGTTTAGCTGGCATTGTAGGAATGTTACACGGCACATTACAGTGTTCCATCCCTTATTGGTTGCTTTCACTTTTACATATTCAGTGGATGGATTTTAATATTCCAGAAGCCCTTACATGTGGGTTTTAAAAAGCAAACAAACAATACTGATAGCAGCCTGTAGCATACCTCGCCCCCCTGCCCATACCTTGGAAGTCCTCAGAGGTTCTTGGGGTTTTAAGGGACATCCAGACCTTCAATGCTAGTTATCCGAATAATAAAAAGTCTTTTTTTGAGACTGCTGCAGTTTATCTGGTCTTTTCTTCTGTCCCTTTCCTCAGCTTTTGGTGGAAGGAGCTGAACTTCTGCTATGCCTGACAAACCTCAGGTTTTTGTCCCTCTATCTGATGCCCGTTACCAGACGGGTCTTAAATGTTAGATTAGTTATGTGATTTAGTCTGCTCAGAACAGTGGTGTGAATCTCCTGCTACTGGCTTAGTTATAAGCCAGACAGCTCTAAATAAGAGGCCAATATGTATGTCTTTAGATATTTATTTGTATGTTTTTTCTGTACTTGCAACAGGGGTTTCTTGTAGAGTTCGTGTAGGTTCCAAACTTCTCTTTTGTTGTGATTTTATTTACACCTGTTCATTTTTGCCTGCCTGTGTCTAACTTTTTTTCCCCTGGTATCCAGTATTTCAAAACCATTAAGGTTATTTCTTTAGAGCGGGGGTTATGCCTTCCAATATTTAGGGACTCTTTGTTTTAAATACCCTAATAAATTCCCCACACCCCGAGCCCTTCTGTGTCTTACAAAATTGTGCCAGCTCTTCAGAGGAAAGGACTGTGTCCTGAATTATTCTGCTTCTTTCCTGAGGTAAGGAACCAAATTTTGCAACAATGATGGAAGATTAGCCATCATTAGGCAGGTTCCTGTGCTTTTATCTATTGACTGCTCTAGATGTGAACGAAGAAGAGTCTTTTTCATGAAAAATGTCTGGTCCTGATTAACCCTCAAGTGAAAAAACTTCTTAATCCCTCTTCTCCAGAAGTAGCGATCTATATATTTCATATCCCTTCTTAGCTTACCTGTCTAGTTCTACCTTTGCAGCCTCAAGAAGTCTTCCTCAAGGAGTTTTCTTACAATTGAATTGTTTCCCAAAAGCCAGCTGAGTATGTAAACTGAGTTATGTTGCTGTAAAATGGTTTAGGATGGAATTGTGGTTCATGTGAAGTACTGGCCTGATTTTCTGTTTTGAACTTGCTTGCTCAAAAGAAACAATTGCTGCAGCGGTTCCATATGAACAGAGCCTCTGGACTTGCTGTTTCTCCCCATCAGTGTAACAGTTTGGCATAAGAATCTTTTGAATAGAAAACATGAAGAGAATCTCTGCCTCCGGGAATTTTTTGATCTGCTTATTTGTTCAGAGAATCCAAAGAGTTTGCTTTCAAACCTTTCTTTGTCTGACATGCGACTTCGGAAATGAAGGAAAGGTGAAGATGCGGCAGTCGTGCTCCAGCTCGGATCCACTCTGCCCTGCTGGGTGACACGCGGAGCCTGGTGCTGTTCTTGAGGTGAAGGACAACCTTGTGGAGCAGAAGGGATTTTGGGGGAAAGAGAGAAGCTTCCCACAGCTGCACAAGGACAAAACGCCTGAGGCAGAGGAAGATGGAAATCATTTGGGGAGGTAGGGAAATGCTTGAAAGACTCACTTGTGTTCAGGCTTTCTGCTTTTGAATGGGAATGTGTGAAATTTGAGGAGAGCGCTCTGCAGTGAAGAGGAAGTGGTGGAAGCTCTGGTAGGGTTGTTCTTAGTTCAGCCTTTTGGGATAACTTGGTGTAAAGTCAAGCAGAGTCACCTCACCCCCTGGCTGCAGAACCAGGATGGTTGGTTGACTGCAGATCAGATCTCAGTCTGGAGCTCCTCAGCTTCAGGGGCAAAACCAGCTCAATTTCTGCAGGTTGATTTTTGCTGACCAATTTATATGACCAACTTTTTGAGGGGACGGAAATGCTTTTTCAATACACGTTTTTAGAAAGAGGGATAGTTAAAATCTGGAGGAACCGTGCTGGGCTAGAAACTTTTATGCTTGAGCTTTGAGTCTGTAACAATAGGTTAGGATTTCTACAGCTTTTCACTGGAGTAAATTTATGACTCCATTGCTGAATCTTATGCTCCTTCTTTTGTGCTTGTGATTCTTGGTGCTTGTATTTGTTGACAAGTTGATGTTATAATAGACCCTATAATGCTCTCGCTCTCACTGCTCAGTTGGAAGTGGTGCTCAAGCTTAGTGAAATGACCTATGGGATACATAACAAGGGAAACTGGAAGGTGAAGAGCTTTGTATTTAAAAATCTGCCTGCGGAGTCTGACTGTTTTGATGGGCATGTTGTCAGTAGGAATGTGGGGGTTTTACTGCACTGCTTCAAAACATAAATCATAGGAAAACCTAGTAAAAATCCTGCTAACTTTTCCCACACTGAGCTAAAGGATTCCAGACCAGATAGTTTAATGCACTGATTTTTCAGACTGCAAACACGAGAACAGAGGGAAACATGAATAAAATGGCAGAAGAGACTCAGCCTCTACAAAGAACCAGATTGCTCAGGTTCCCTGAGGAGAGAGAGACCATTATAAAGCAAGAGGTGGAAATAATGGTGAAAGCAGCTCTTGAAGCAGCAGGTGTTTGGGATCCTCAGTCTGCCTCTGATTTCTAGCAATTACCATGGCATCAGGAATGGGACAGTGAACTCTGGGGTTTGTTCCTGAAACTGTCCCCTCTGCAGGACACTCCATCCACATTCAGAATCGCTGGAGGAGCAGAATACGAGAGACCAGCTGCGACGTGGGCTGGGACGAGCTATGGAAAAGTGTACAGGAGAGTCTTTTTAAAGGTGGGGAGTGGTTCTTTAGCTTCCTGGAGACGTCATCTCTCTTCCCAGTCGAAGAGCCACAATCCCTTGGGCTGTTGCCTCTCAAATGCCAGATCCTACTGTTCTTCTCCAAAATCATGTCAGCAGTACGAACTTCGTACTTCCATCCTGCGAGGCCTCTGCAGGCAGGTTGCGTTGCGGAGGTCAGTGACAAGCTTTGGATTTTAGCTGGCCGCGCTTCGCTGTTATTTATTTCTTCTCCCCATGTGTTCCTTCCCTCCAGTAATCTTCCCTTTTCTGCAAAGGTTGAACAAAGAGGATAAAATTAATGAGTCGCAGTAGGAAAAGTTGCTGTCTGCAGATGAAGAGACAAAAGGAATTTTGTGCTGCAGCTTCCAGCAGAGGCAAGAGGTTTAGAGGGATCTTGTTTTTCAGTTGGCTTCACTTTCTGGCACAAGAATTCAAGGCTTTAGGGTACAGTGTGGGTTTTTTCCTCTGTTTTTGGAAGGTGTCAGGTAACCAAGTTGCCATGGAGTGTGGAGCGCTAGGTACACAAGAACAATGAATAACTATTTTTGTTGGTTTTGGGATGATGAGGATTGTTTGCGAATCCTGACTGGAAAAGCTTTCTTAGTGAAGCAAGAGGGGATTTGGGAGCAGAAGCATGAAGTAACCTTGCTGTGTTTGTATTACATTAGCAAGAACAATTGAGTCTCTCATCCTAGATGTAAGAGAAGTGACATTCCTAAAGAAGGGACCTGGAGAACTCAAGTACTTTTCTGGGTTGTTAAATGTCAGTTAAATGCAAAGTGGAAACAAATGCTTTTTGCAAAACTTAAAAAAAAAATTATGACCAGTACTCAGTGGCAGACAGAAAACTGCTGGAGCTTAAGTTCGAACGGAATATACGCTATGCCGAAAAGAATGATACCATGGTTTGAGTATGCTGAAACTGATAAATTACTCCTCCGTGTTCCACCCCTCCCACTCTCATTTTCTTGGGGGACGAGGAAACAACACTGTCATTTGCACTGTGCACTTTTTGCTGTCCAACTGAATCTAATCTACAGTAAGTGGGGCGGTGTCGTTGGCGTTGCGTGTGTGAGCTGTGATGGGTGGACAGGAGGTTTATCTTCGGCTGGGCTTCTCACCGTATTTCATTTGGCCCCTTGCTAAGAAGGGAGAGTTGCACTCGTTCTTTTGTACCAAAAATGCGATCATCGTCTAAGAGCACATGTAAAAACACAAACCACATAGTCATGCACACGTTGTCTTTGTAGAGCTTCCTTTGAAGATTATAAAATGAGAAAACATGAATTTTATGTGTTTTCAAGAGTCTTGCCAGTTCTCCAGTTCTTATTTTTTGAAGTCTTGACCTCAGCACCCCTTCTAGGATAAATTTAAAATTATTGTCCAACCACAGCCTCTCCAAAAGCACCACATGGTGCACTTCTCAGAAACAGCAATAATTGGATAGTAAAGTCCCTCGACAGAAACTCAGGTTTTTCTGTTTCTTTTTTTGTTTGTTTTTGTTTTCTTTCAAGGGGCACTGAATAAGGAGGTTTACATATTTATGGAGAACATTAGATGTCACTTAAGATCAAAATAATGAAGAGAATAGGTCCTAGTTAGTGCAATAAACTCCGCCTTTTGTCTTCAGCTCACCACACACTATGCACTCACTGCAGCAGATGAGTATCTGCTCATTTGAAGATTTCCGAAGCCCTGCTAACCCTTTTGGATCAATGTTACTACGAAAGCAGAAGCCTGGTAGGAGTGTTTTCCACTTTTTCCTAAACTAAAACCAAATTCATCTCTATTTCCAGCATTTTTTGGGTAAAGAGGGCTGGTAAAAGCGTCCGTCGTTACATGTCAACAGGCCAGTGCCGGCAGGTCCAGGCTCCTGCTGTTGGCTTTATGGCAAAATACTTTGTTTTATCACACTAAAGCTTGATTCCTGGCACAAAAGGGATATTTGAAAGGATGTCTCACTGGGTTAGCAAATACCAGAACTTTTTGTAGTAATGTGTCCAAAATGCTGCTTGTATAGGATTTGTCACTTTTGTAAGGAAAAAAAAAGATCACATGCAAAAAAAGTCGCTCCCCACCGTTTGATGTTGTGACGTAAGATTTCATTTGAACTACCTCTCAACATAAAATTCAAACATTAGGTAAGTTTAATAAGGTTTGCTCACTGTCACGTCATGTAAAAATTATAGTTAATGCCAAAACTGCAAAAGTCTGTCACCAAAACCAAAACAAGTTAAGGATTTTCTTTTTAATGTGTGTGAAAGTATCCGATAGCTTCAAGTCATGAACTTCTGTAGTTTCATTCTTGCGAACTGTAGCTGCTGGACAGGAAATAAATCATAACCACAAGCTTTCATAATCACGGTCTGCTGGGTAAAAGCAGTTTTATATGCAGCTTTGTCATTTGGCTATAGAGAGCCTCATTCACCAAATGTACCATTAATTTAATCTTTTTTTTTTTCTTCAGTACTTGAGACGTGAACTTGATGAATGGTGTTCTGTAATGGATGCGTGCTACAAATTACATTGTCTCGTTTGCCTATTTCTGAATTCGAATGAGCAGTTTACTATTGCAGATGTGAATATTGCTCCTACAGCTTAATTTCTGTATAATTGTATAAAATATAAATGGAAATTTTTTAAATTCTTACCCAGTAGTTAAAGGTAATGTATTATACTCGCCTTATGTTGCAGTTTTACCTACAGCATACTGCACTTTTAAACTGGATCACACCTTCTTTGTAGGTGTAGATGGATTTTTTTTTTTTGCATGAATGTGTTTTGGTTTTGTTTCTTTTTCATTAAAGTTCGATTCTCTTAAGTTCTGTTTTCAGTGTTTGTGTTTACTACTTGTGACCATGTAGTTGTGCCTTACATTGTGAAAGGATTTAGTCCAGCGTGCACTGTAATTCCTCAGCTCTGCGATTTGGAAGGTGGCTGTGGATTTGGATGAGAAAATGACACCACGCATCAACCAGTTCTGTATGAACTATGATGAAATGTTATCGAAATGTCACTTTTGTTTTCTAACCTGCTAAAGGAATGATTAATGACAATAAAAAAGAATAAGTTAGACCTTTCTAATAGACTAGTTCTCTTATTCTGAACTACCTTGCCCCACTTCGCACATCAAAGCTACTTTGAAATGGGGGATCTGTCATTTTGCAGATGAACTATTGGGAAGCCACACATCTAAGAACAAGCTAAACGCTCCAGTTTTAGAGCCACAACAAAAACTTTCATGTTCCTGAGGAGGCAGTGATAATCACTGTTTTTCAAATCTTTTTTTCCACAAGTTAAATTCAGAGTAATTTTTCCGTTCCCCATAACTGTACAAAGCTGCTGGGTATCCTGCATTCAATTAGAGCTCTTCTGTTGCTGGCTGTGGTCAGACGTCGCATTCAATGCAGTTGGACAATTGGCATGACTGGAAGACCCAGGAGTAGCACTTGTTTTATTTTTTAGGCTAATGGAGGGCTCACTTATGAAATGGAAACCTCTTTTGGGCTGGAATTGTGTTGCAGAGAGGAGCCGCGTGTTTAATGTGTGTGAGATCAGTCCCTTGACAAAGCCGCTGTTGAATTATGGGAGCATTCACAAAAAGCCGTGTTTAGCTATTGAAGCAGATCTTCCCAAGGGCTCTCGGTAGAAAGATGGAGAGAAGAGGTCTCCTGAAAGGCAATTTAAGTTGGGAAGTTAAATTCTGTCTCGACTGCTTCTGAGGCATCTTTCCAGACTGCAGCAATCTGTTGAGCTTACGTATCCCTTAAGACAGCCCATGTGTGAATTCTTCCTTGCCCTGCGGTGTCCTCCTTGGAGATGTGCTGGCCTCCAGGAAATACCCAATCTCTGGGACTATTTACTTGTCTGGTAAACCGAGCAGGCCTGCCTTGAGCTCGTTTGGGAAAAAATACAGAGAGTAGTAAAATGCCTCCTCCCTCCTGCCAGTGCATGGAGCACAGAGCTTACTCTGTCAGGTGTGACTTCCCCAGGCTTGGAATGTCTTCTTGTCCTATCAGCACTGCTTTCGAGATGCTGTGAGGTTCTGGTGAGGGACCAGGGCTGGAAGGGGGAGGGTGTGATGCAGTTTGCAGCTGAGCTTTGGATGGGGGCGATGGAGCACAGGTGCATCAGCCAGGTTGTGACCGAGGGTTTGCGGCTTGTGTGGTGTCCTGGAGCCGATCTGCTGTCTCTGCTCTGCTTTCCTGCCTTCCACGTTCACCGCTTGGCACGGGGCCCGCGTGGCCATTCCTTTCCCAGGAAGCTGTGACAAAAACCTGCACACCGCAGGCACAATGGGAAGACAAGGAACGTGCACCGCGGCAGCCTAGGCTGCATCTGGAGGTGCTCAACCAGGTAAGGGGGTCCTGGTGGGCAGCAGGATGACCATGAGCCAGCACTGTGCCCTTGTGGCCAAGAAGGCCAATGGCATCCTGGGGTGTATTAGAAGGGGGGTGGTTAGTAGATCGAGAGAGGTTCTCCTTCCCCTCTACTCTGCCCTGGTGAGACCGCATCTGGAATATTGTGTCCAGTTCTGGGCCCCTCAGTTCAAGAAGGACAGGGAACTGCTGGAGAGAGTCCAGCGTAGGGCAACTAAGATGATTAAGGGAGTGGAGCATCTCCCTTATGAGGAAAGGCTGAGGGAGCTGGGTCTCTTTAGTTTGGAGAAGAGGAGACTGAGGGGTGACCTTATTAGTGTTTATAAATATATAAAGGGGGAGTGTCACGAGGATGGAGCCAGGCTCTTCTCGGTGGCAAACAATGATAGGACAAGGGGTAATGGGTTCAAGCTGGAACACAAGAGGTTCCACTTAAATTTGAGAAGAAACAACTTCTCAGTGAGGGTGACAGAGCACTGGAACAGGCTGCCCAGGGAGGTTGTGGAGTCTCCTTCTCTGCAGACATTCAAAACCCACCTGGACACCTTCCTGTGTAACCTCATCTGGGTGTTCCTGCTCCAGCAGGGGGATTGGACTGGATGATCTTTCGAGGTCCCTTCCAATCCCTGACATTCTGTGATTCTGTGATTCTGTGAAGTATGTACATAATACATACATACATGCAGCCTCCAGGCCACAGCTTGTATGTGCAGGTGAACCAGCTCAAGTGGATAAAATGTACTGCTGTGTCCTAGTGAGTGGAGCTGGGTCCGGGGCAACACATGACCTCATGGATAATTTGTGGAGTAAGAGGTGAATGCAAAGTGAGTGCTGACATCCCTGTGAGTAATGTGGACAACTGGAATGGCACTCCTGTGTTGCTCAGCGTAGTCCTCATCTGTGTTCACTTCCCCCTAAAGTAGTTTCTGACATGGAGGTGATATTCTAAGAGCTAACTTTTCTGTTCAGGGAGACTGGCTGGTTGGGCACAGAAAGGGGGAGAAGTGACAGAGTCATGTACGAGTGGCTTTAGGGAAGTCTCCTTTTATCTCTTGACTATGGCTAATCTCAGGGGATGAGCCAGGGCTAACCTGGTGAGAGCACCCTCCCTCTGTGGTGGCAACCTGCATGGGTGTTGTGGCTAGCAGCTGCAGCCTGTTCCGCAAGTCTCTTCCAGTATCCCAAAAAGAGAGGATGAAAAAAATTGATTAATAGGTGCACACGTGCTATGTGGGCCATGGATCTGGGGCAGCAGTGGAGAACTGAATGGCTTAATGCAAAAGGAACACTCGAGTTTGTGAAGCAAACTTGAATTCTAAAGGCAGCAGTGCTGCGAACTCCGTAATGACAGATCTGCAGTGAATAAAGCGGTGAAAAAACAGGTAAAACAAAAATCCCGATAAAGCAGGGCATCAATACGCTTACTTCTTTTTATGTATTCTGTAGTGTCTCTAACTGAATGTTGTATGTAATTATGACCTTTTCAAAGAAACTTAAATAATCTCATTTTAGAAATTAACGGGGAGTCAACTAAATGCTTTTACTGATCTGCCTCCATAAATTCAATGTTAACGCAAAAAACATCTCATAGCATGGTAGTTTAGTAGGTAGACATAACTATAGGAAGCTATGGCTATACAATTTTAATTTTGTGGAATATATTAATACAGTTTGGATGTTCTTGGAATAATCCTTCCAGACTTTCTTGGTGAATAAGTTCTCACTAATGTAGGCTCTCTCCTGTCCTGCTTTCCAGAAAAGAACAAGCTGTATTAAAACCTCTTTGCGTGGCAAGATCCTTCCCCTAGCTGAAGTAAAGGAGCATCTAGGAGCGATACATTTATTGCATGGCTCATTTACCCCCTCCAGTTTATTCCTACATTCCATGGTCAAAACTCCTCACTTCTGTCAAGTCAGAAATCTGTTAGTTTCAGAAACTTAAGGCATGCTGGAAGACATAACGGTGTTAACACCACAATAGTCTTCTGCTGGACCTGTCACTGCTGCACTGACATCATTAAATTTCGGAGGATTCAGCTGGGAAGCAGAAACCGCTGCTTTTCTTGGTTTCATGTTGCGTGGTGTAATTGGAGATTGCAGTTTCTATCTGTGACATCCATGTTTTCTGTAACAAGAAAAAATAATTCGTAAAGCAATACAATCTAAAAAAGTTCCAGTAATTCAGATACATAAACACCCAGAGCCTTTAGTTTTATTTAGCCTTTCTTTAGGCCCATGCTCATAATTCCTGAAGTGAACATGGATTATCCCAGAACCGAGACCCTCCCAGTTGCTCAGGTCACTACACACTGCTGGAGTCTGTGTCTGGGGCCAGGGACTGCCGGTGGAGATTTTGGTTTTGGTTGGAAGGTAGGATTTTAGTGCTCTGTTTGCTTGAAATTGTGAAGTTCACTGCTCACTATTTCACCCGTTTTTTGTGGAATATTTATTAGTTTCATGTTGTCCCTGCAGTTTGGGCTCCCTGTTGCTCCGATGAAGACAGCTCCAGTGCTATCAGCATTGCAAGTTCTGTCTCTCTTTGAGATCTGTTATGTGCTGCCACATGAATTTCAGTTTCTAGCACCACGCTGACAGCATTCGGCTCTGTATCTGCTCTCATCCAGGTATGAGGGCAGGGGGTAACGGCTGCAGAAGTGGATTTAAAATACATAACTTCATTCTCTCAGTGCTAGACCAGATGGTCTGGGTCGCACAAGCTGAGTTGCCTCTGAATTGCTATGATTAGACATTGCAAATTAGCTGGCAGCAACATGAGCTTAAGGTCTGGCTGTGCCTCTCCCACCCCAGGATTTCTATTTTGCCTGCTCAGGGGCTGCACTCGCTGCTCTAACGCATGTAGAGACACTGAGCTTCGATGCAAAGAGTAGAAACGTGTGAGAAGGGGCAGCCTGTCCAACTTCATGCTGCGCCGGGATTCATAAGTTTTGGTGTTGACCCATCTGGTTGTTTCTCGTGCGTGTTTACACCCTGAACAAGTTGAATACCTTGCTTTGAGAAATGGAAAGCTGGAGAGGTAAATCGCATGACCTCCAGGTCTAAGGAGTCCCAGCAGCGGATGTGAGCAGAGTCTGCCTGCACGAGCTGCGTGTGCCTGGCAGGGCACAGAGCCCGGCTTTGGCGTGGGGCGATGGCTCCGACCCCTCTGGAGCTGCCGGTGGAGGAGGGTGTGACGTGCAGGGTGGTGGCGGGGGTTACACAGCGGGTTGCCCGGCGATGGAGGAACCGGCAGAGTCAGCAAGAGAACAGCAGGCAGGGCCGTTGTATGGGTGGGATCACAGAATCACAGAATGTCAGGGATTGGAAAGGACCTCAAAAGATCATCCAGTCCAATCCCCCTGCTGGAGCAGGAACACCCAGATGAGGTTACACAGGAAGGTGTCCAGGCGGGTTTTGAATGTCTCCAGAGAAGGAGACTCCACAGCCTCCCTGGGCAGCCTGTTTCAGTGCTCTGTCACCCTCACTGAGAAGTTGTTTCTTCTCAAATTTAAGTGGAACCTCTTGTGTTCCAGCTTGAACCCATTAGCCCTT
>VWYH01004715.1:0-183194 GCA_013399365.1 Pampusana beccarii | reverse complement strand
GAACTGAGGGGCCCAGAACTGGACACAATATTCCAGATGTGGTCTCACCAGGGCAGAGTAGAGGGGAAGGAGAACCTCTCTCGATCTACTAACCACCCCCCTTCTAATACACCCCAGGATGCCATTGGCCTTCTTGGCCACAAGGGCACAGTGCTGGCTCATGGTCATCCTGCTGTCCAACAGGAGCCCCAGGTCCCTTTCCCCTACACTGCTCTCTAACAGCAGGTCTGTTTTTCTGTGTGTCTGCTGAGTATTTTGCGTCTGAGTAGGAGGTGGGAGTGGGGCAAGGGGGTCACCGCATCTGCATTCAATGCGCTGTGAAAATTGAGGTGATGGAGACATGGAGCAGGCGTGCGCTCCACGTGCGTTCGGCAGAGCGCAGTGTGGCGGCAAGGGTGCCCGACGGAGCATCCCTCCCCCTGGCAGTGAGCTGGGGTCTCGCGAGGGAGCCGAGAGCCGAGGCAGGCCCCTCGCCAGCATCAGGAGACCTGAGGGGCAGCTCGCAGTGTGACAGCCCTCTGCTCGGGATGAGTCAACAGGAACATGGCACTTCAGGCTTCCTTCAGCTTGCTGTCTCCCTTTCGATACAGCTGAGCTACCGCGAGGCCCTGGTCTGATGGCCCTTGCCAGTGTCGGTCTTATCCAGATCGTCTCCCATTCTGCGTTGCAGTCATATCAGCTAAACCCATGAGCTCATCTTGGCTAGCGAAGTCTCTTTAATAAAAGGTGTTGATAATGCTGAGATTTGGCTTCTGAGGAGCTGAAATAAGGTGGTTCATTCAAATGGTGCTGGATAGAGTCTGCCTTTCCTAGGGATCGGAGCGCCCAAGCTCAACAAAATGCGGTAATGTCACCACATCCAAATGAAAAGAACCTTTCACTGCAGAGTTTTCTCCTTTGGTGCACTGGGCTTGGTAGATATTGAGAAGAGGGTAGCCACCTGATGTGAAGGCAGCTTTGGAAGGGAAAGGTAGTATTTCAGTAACAGGAGAAGGTAGCATCTTGAGTAGATACCTATTCCAGGTACAAAACAGTGACTTGGAAATGGAAAGAATTCACTCATTGCTTTTCCCCGAAAAAGTAAGTCCTTCTACTGCAATTTATTTTTAAGAATTGACATTAATGGTAGCCGTGCATTAAGTATTCTGTGCATTAAGTATTAGAGAATGAAATTCAACTTACAGGAGAAAAAAATACTTCTGTGGAGTGCCTACCACACTTTCAGATGTTATATACAGCACTGTTACTAGAAATGTGATTTGCTGTGAAAATGAGGGGTATATTTATATAACAGTGGAATTAATCACACCATCTGTTCAATCTGAAATTTCAAGATGTGTGTTGTGCATAGACGAGTATGAAACAGTTTTCTGATCCGAGTACTACTGCATGTGAGTTGGGTGGAGGGGAGTTGTTTTGGTGTTGACTTCTCTGGAGGGGCTGCTCATCTTCATTTCTGTTATGCAATAAATGTTTGGGGTTGTTGCAGGGTGGGTTTTTTTGTTTGTTTTTGTTTTTTTCTCCTGTTTTTTTTGTTAGCAACCAGAAATGCTGTTTTTTTTTCAACAAGAATACGACCTGCTTTCAACACAGATATAAAATTGGTACACGTTCAACAGTTACAAATCTGTGATAAATGTGTGAGCCAGAGCACTGGGCTGTTAATTTGTTTTGGTTTGGTTTTGGTCAAATGTCACAACTGTAATAGTTTCTTAGCACTGCATGACCACTTTTAGGCTGAGATCCTCCATTAGGGAAAGCGTAGTTGTGTAATTAGAGAAGAAAAAAAGGTGCGCCACTTACCTTGGCAGGCTCTGTCTGAGCTTGCAGCAAGAAGACTGCAATGCACTGACGATACCTATTTTCATGCTGTATTAGGAAAGCATTTCGCAGGCTGAAGACTGTGGAAAAAGTATGGAGAAATGATATCAATGCCTTCATGCAGCTGTGGCCACACCAGTGCCGAGTACAGGGGGACAATCACTTTCCTAGTCCTGCTGGCCACACTGTTCCTGATAGAAGCCAGGATGCTGTTGGCCTTCTTGGCCACCTAGGCACACTGCTGGCTCAGGTAGCCAAAATCCTGTGGAAGCCGTGCTTGAGTGGGCTGGTAGTAGCAGGGAGGGGGACACGGCAACCTGTGACAATGCACCGGATCTGTGTGGCATTGCTTTTTTCAGCTGGAGTCGACATTGCTGTAAATGAAGGGACGGCAAGCAATGTGTGGGGTTGCCTCCCTGTGAGCAGCGGCCTTAAGCCAGGTTCTGCTCCTGAACCCACGCAGCCCGGAGGAGATCTCAAGATCTTGAGCTGCACAGACTAGGCAGCGCTTTTCTGAGTCTAATACAGTTGACACATCTTTTTGATAACCTTATCTAGTTCATATAGCTTCCTCTGAAGCCTTGTACTGTGTAGAACATCTTGCTGCTCTGTAATGCTTCTTGTCTAAGCATTTCCAATTGCTCTACAGTCAGACTTTAAAATGTTTCTGGAAGATAAATTGTCCTATAATTGTATGTTTATAGAAAAAGTAAAGTGGAGTGCAGACCGGTTAAATTATTGCAGCAAATCAGTTAGCAGCAAAAATTTATAGCTGGAGAGGCAGTACAATTCAGAACTCATGGCTCTGTTTGTGGTCAATGGGAAGTACAACTTTACAGTTCTAAAAATGAATTTTTTGGTCAATGCTCAGCATCAGGCTCTCAATAATATTTTCTAAAATAAATTCTGTGACTGTAAAGATCACCAGTCTCTGGTACAGTTACATACCAGTGGGTCTGGCTCCTTCAAACTTAGCGTAAAGCATTATTGTTGAAGCAATAATAATTGCAAAATGAAATCCAGAGCAGAACTTTAGAAGGAAAGCAATTCCTAATCAGAAGGCATGTTGCCGCTCGCTGTCTTCAGAGATTCCTACTATTACACTTACATGTGTAGTTACATCTCTTGTACAAGGTCCTGACATCCATGGGTAGTTCTGCCTTTAGGGTATCTTCCCAGTGTTATGAGTACATTGTTATATCTCTTATCCTTTCACTGATACATGGCAGGCTTTGGGCTAGAATTGGTCTGCATAATTATCAGCTTGCTGCTGCCGCTGAAAGGGTATTTTTATGATATTGCAAGATATTGTATTTCTAGTCCTCGCATTGAGGTACATTTCTTTCCAAAGCGAGATCAACTCTTGGAAAGCTAATGGATGCAAAAGTACTTGTTGGATTAAAAATCAGGGTTTCATTTTTTAATTAGTGTGATGGATCACTCGTGCTACCCTTTCTGAGAACATGCTAACTAATCTTTTACTGCCACCAGCGATACAAGTCTCTTTCTTGAGACTGCAAACAAGTTGGCAGCATTCCCCAAGGTCACACATTTCTGAGATTTATTTTATTTTTTTTTCCTGCAAAGAGACATTTTCTATTGATATCAGAAGTTTTGCTTGGTGCTTTACACCAAATGGTGGAAATCTGAACTGCAATCTCTCTACAGTGATTTCTCTCATTATTGTTATTGCACCCCACTCTAACAGGTCCTGTATGGGGATGGGGCTTCCAAGGTGTTACAAGACACCAGGTAAGTAACAGAGTCTGCCATAGCTACAGCTGTAATAAAGCTGGTGCGAATATATGGGAGAGAAGTCAGATAATGAGGTCCAGAGTGTGGAAAAGGGCCACAACCAGTGGTCGCAGGTGCGTCACAGGGTTAAGAAGGGCCCTGGTTATAAATCTCTGAACATAGCAAATTCTGGCTAGGAAAAAAAAGAGAATCAAAAAATCTTATTCCCATCTCCATTATACGTCTTTTATGCCCAATGTTGTATGTGCAAACAGCAGGGTGGCTGCACCGCCCTCTCCAGCACCCAGAAGCTGTTGACATTGGGTCTGGGCTTAGGCAAAAAGGGGCTGCCCCCCCCTCTGCCCCATGGGTGAGAGGTGGCTGTTGTGGCTGCTTCATTTCTGCTTGGGTTGTTAGGGACACTTGTTAGCAGACAGACAGTGCCTGGAGTACCTTTATAAAAAGGTTATTCTCTGTGTTCATCCCCTTATCTCATCTTTAGTCATTTGCCTTTTGTTGCCTACCTTTATTTCCTATCAGCATTGATGCTGAATGCTAACTGCTCTGGGTGAATATCTTTCAAGGTTATTATAAATTATGGGCTCTAGGCTTATTTCCCACATCTGTTGACTTCCTGCAGAATGCCCTGGCTCCCTGAGCTTTTCCTCCCAGTCTTTAGGATTAGGTTGGCTGACAGGCCCTGCAGCCTGGAGATTTGTATTTCTCTTATTTCTGACCTAGGAGGCTCCTGGGATCTGGGCAGTGTTAGGCTGATGTGTGAGAGCCTGTAAGAATGGCTCAGACCAAGGGGAAGCCTGATTTTTAACACACCCTCCCTCACCCAAGCTCTGATTTGGTGACTCCAGGGGTGTTTTTTTAGCAGGGTAAGACTGGTCTCTCTCTGTGGGGGTCAGTTCTCCTCCCCTCTTTACCCAAGGGCACAGCACCAGGTGTTATTGGGGCAGTTTCCCCGGCGATGCGTTTGGATGTGTGTGAGCAAAGCAGCACTGACGTATGGTGGGTGATTTCCAACCTCTCAGTAGCTGGTGGGGAGCTGAGGAACAGCAGCTTTAGGAGATAAACCTCCTCCCCAGCCTCCTCAAGTATTGCTGCTGCGCATGTGTGAGGACGCCCAGGAGAGCAGAGTGCTGGGGTGCTGGGCAGTGCGACAACAGGAAAAATGCTGCCTAACTAGTATGGAATTGAGAATGTACTTGGGAAAGAGGCTTGGGGTTTCATGGAGTGTGCTAGGACAGCTAGGGCAAGGAAACACTTGGCTCGTGATGAAGAATTCATTGGAGTCTTGATACCTCCTTTGGGGTGAACAGATAATACCTGATCTGTAATTGCCAGTGCGTATGTGAAAGTCACTGCAAAAGAACATGGGGTGCTTCTAGGAAGATGTTCCAATGCGTTCCAATGTGGGCACATACCTGTAACGTGGACAGGGTCAACGTTTTTCAGTATCAGTCTGTCTAGTGGGATGGGCTGGTCTAGAACTGTGCAAAACCCACCCTCTCTGATGAAGGACTGCAGCTCAGGAGTGAGGCAAGGACAGACAGGGATTAAGCCAGTGTCTGAGCCCCCGTATTTCTGGGAATAGATAATGAAGTTGGTTAGCTAGGTGTCTGCCATCTGCTCATGAAATATAGGCAATAAACATCTCTAAATTATGCGCTTTCCCTTATCAAAGGTACTCAGACAGCTTGTTTGCCTGAGGAACTTCAGAAAAAGCTCCTCGGTACCTAGAACTCTCCTGCAATGCGACACCTTGTACTAAAAAAGGTACAATAGTAACACAACACAAGTCCACAGGCAGAAAAGAGTCAGTTTAAGGTGTTCGAAGGTCTCCCTTCCCTCTGTTATTTTAATAGCAGAACTCCTCTCTTTCTTGGAAGTGTGCTTCCCCATCTCCCGTTGCACACACGCGGGAACACAGGATTGCTGGGGCTCCAGAGGGTTTGAAGCCCTTCACAGAAGGTTCACCAACACATGTATATGGGGCAACCCTCAGAGATTTGCTTGTGAGCACCAGGTCCCTTGAATTCCTGCTCCCTTCATCCCCCCCTTGCCATTGCTAAGGGATGGTGCTGCTGGTCTAGAATCTCTCACTACGTCTTCTCTATCTCCTACAAAAGCAGAACACCTGCTGCTTAAAAAAAAAAAAACAAAAAAAAAAAACCCAATAAAACCCCCAAGAAGTCTTTAAATCAGACACAAACTTATTGAGATTTGGAACAGGTCCACTTAGCCTCAATTTACATCAGCTTCATCAACTTAATTAGCTAGATGCACTCTTGCATTGAAGCTTTAGGAATTTCAGGTCGTCTGGTTTCTTTTCTCTCTAGCATTTTTCATCAGTAATAACTTTCTTAAGAAAAGTCATTGTTTCCAATTTAAACTAGGGGAAATCAAAGCAAAGTGAGGCAACATACAACAGGCAGTGCTGGAACTGAAGCTGAAACCAGCTTTCCAACAGTTCTGATATCTCTGGGATAAAGATTTCTCAGTTTGCTGGACTGAGTCATGAGGGGAGCATCAGAAAACCTGTTACAGTCTTGAAACTTTTCTGAGCTTCAGGAATCTAGCACATCAGAACAACACCAGGAAGATATTAAGTTCTTGTAATGTAAATTCTGCCTGTCATAGTGTTCCTGTAACATACTGAGCCTAGAAGCAGGTTTTAGAATCAGTGCTATGGTTTGCTATTTGCATAAGGAACTATCACCTGTTCTTCATGCCAATTAGTCATCTTGTATTTTTATCATTAGATCAATCTTCCAAAGTACATTCCAAATGTTTACCAAGCTAAAAAACCGCGATGACTGCAACCATGTAGATCTCTATCCATTATTACCTTTTTGTTACGTTTCATTTTGGTAATTAATAGAAGATCATCAAACAGGAAGAGATAGACGTCAAGGAGCCTTGTACTTTCTGAGGAGGAAAACAAAAAAAATCAACGTGGTGGCATGATTATTTTAAGGAATTGCTACATCTAAGGTCACATCTATGAATCACTGTGTCTTACAAAATGCTTTTATCAAAGAAGCATGATTTCCATCATAGTACACAATTACTCATCTCCTAGTGTGTGCTTTCAAACGTAGTGCTTAAAAAATCGTGTGTCTCTTGATGAATTTGACTACTATTAGTTGTACCTTGTAGCAGTTACTTCATTATGAAAAAACAACTGCTTACGTACTAGGAAAAGTGACCTGGCTCACCTGAAGTACCATTGAATGCAACAATAAGCATGCTATAAACTAGCAAATCCTACCTGTTAAACAGTGAACCTTCTGAAAACGGCAGAGATAAAGAAATAGGGAAATGCAAACTTTTCCTGGTACATTTAAATGCTCCTATGTTGCCCTCTTCACAGGCTTTTGCAGTGATGAAATGTTAATTGGCAGTATCACAAAAGTCTTTCAAAAACCACACAAAACAGTATTGACTTACATTTTCTTCCTAGTTTAGATGACATGAGAATGTGAAGAATATAAAAACAACTGTCTGTGAGAATGCTTCAAAGTCTTTTAGGTTGATCTCCAAGCCATATTGAAAACTTGGGTATTATTATAATAAACAATAGGCAACAATTTAACAAAAGCAAGAGTATTTTTTAAACAACTTCCTGCAGGAAGCCTGGGCTCTCTACTGGATTTGCAGAGTTTTGTCCTTTGACCTCTTTCTTGTTTATGGCTCCTTCTATCCCTTTCCATGAATCTTTCTTTTATTTCCATTTTTGCTCTCAACTTACTGTCCTAATTCACTTCCAGAATCACCTCTTTTCACTGCTGCAGGCTTTATTCTATATAGTCTCTTGTCTGGCTAGTCTGTAACAACAAGATATCTCTCAACATGAAAAGTTGGCATGAAATGCCTGGCTACTCTTCACAGCAAATGGAGCTGGTCAGAGCTATTGCTTCCAGGCAATCTTGGAGGATCCTAAGATACTTTCTTGTGTGTTTGGTTCTGAAAGGTTTGGTTTGGACACTTCTTATCTCATTAATGTTGCACAAAGCAACATCAGTAACTACTGAAAACTAAAATTCTAACTAGGTCATGGATCAGCCAGTTGCATGGAGAATAAAGAAACTACCACAGGGACCTTGTTATGTGTCAGTGGAGATTCAGAAGACCACAAACAAGCAAGTTAACATGTATTAGACATCTTATAAAAACTTCTGTAAGTTTCTATGAAGCCCAAAACATGTTAGAGGGCTCTCCGCAGCATCTTTTGTACAGCAGTAGGCTTTTGTGGGTGTTACACAGGAGAGAATTATTTGTCCTAAACTCCGTCAGCTGCTGTCGACAAAATTTTCTACTTCTTTCATTTATATTGTGTTCACAGAGTCACTGAATGGCATCAGTTGGAAGGAAGCTCTGGAGCTCTCTGGTCCAACCCACTGCTCCAAGCAGGCCAAGCTAGAGCAGGTTGTTCAGTCAAGTTTTGAATATGTGCAAGAATGCAACCTTTCTGTTCCCCTGTGCTGATATTCGACCACCCTAATTGTTAACAAGTTTTTCCAGATATCTACTGGGGAAGAACCCCATGCTGCAGCTTGCGTTGTTGTGTCTCACCCTTTAGGTCCATCTGCCTTAAATCAGGCATTAGGCAGTTGAAGACAACCATAATGTCTTCCCTGAGCCTTGTCTTTCTACATGCGAACTCACTTCTCTCAGCTGCTCCTATTCTCAAGCACGTGATTACCAAAAAACCCCATGCAATTGTGATCTCTGTGATCTCAGTTTAATTCGAACAAGCACAGTTCACCTTAACACGAGACTTGTGTGAGCCTGTTCGGAGTTGTGACTTTAGGACATGCTCTTTTCTGTTGTGCAGCATTACAGGTGACCTGTGATTTCATTTTTGTCTTGAAAGATATTTCATTCAGACAAGTGGCCAAATCCCAGGCGTTTTTATTGCAGATTGCAGGCAGCTGGCTGTTGTGATGGGTAAGAGCTACGCTCGTAACTCCTCAGTTTTCTAATTACGTATTGCTGAAAGAAACGTGGACACCTGGTGGCCACCCTTACCTCCTGCACTGGGGGCTGGTGTCTCATCCAGAGGGCAATGAGTGCAGAGGGAAGGACTGGTGGGAGAGGACTGTGGCTTTCTTCCTCCTCTGCCTGCCACCCCCTAAACATCATAGCAACCTTTTCTTCAGCTGTCCCCGATATTGTGCCTTCTCCTCTGCTACTAGAATTCTCCTCATGAGGGAAGGAAAACAAAAACACTGAAAAATGAAACATGTCCCTCTTGCTGCTCCCTTTACAACAATGGTGGTGGGAAACAGAAAGTGTTGGGTGCTTATTCTCTTCACCTCTGTTCCTGAGGAGGCGGTGAAGGAAACTTAAGACGTGGGCTCTGCTTATTTCTGTCAAATAGTTGCTACAGCCCTGCAGCCACCTTGGCATGCAGCTTCCAGCATCCTTTCAGATGCTGGTCTTCTCCAAAATGCCCAGGCTCTGCTTCCTGCTTTGTCAAGGAGGAAACCCTCCTCTCCCGCACAGGTAGGACTCTGCAGCAGCTGCCCAGCAAGCAGCAGAGCAACTGCTCTGCTACAAAACGATGCCTGTGTGTCTGGAGATGTGAGTCTCTACTTTGCCGGGGTGACAGCAGCTGTGAGCAGTGCTGTAGAGATCAACATCCTTGGGTGGGACAACTGTGCTATCTGTGGAGTTCATGGCTTGTTGTATGAGTGCTCTCCTCATAAAAGGGAAGCCACCTGGCGGGATAACACCTTCTTGTTCCAAGCTGCCCATCAGAACAGTAGTCTTAGCAGAGCTGAAGTACAAAATAAAAATAGCGAAAACCTATGGACTTTTCAGTAATTTTTGATGGAACACATAGCAGAGATACGAGGTATGTTAACATCAGTCCCCAGGCATGTGGGACACCTTGTATAGGACAGTCTAAACTTCCTGATTTCCTATTGCCATGTTCTTGAACGTGACAGTAAAACTCTCCCTTTGAGTGACAGGCGTTGGCCAGTCCAGTTGATTTATTCAGCACCTGGCAGACTGAACATCCAGATGTGACAGTAAAACATCATGAGATTACCCATCCTTTTGGCTGTTTCTCAGTCTCTCTGACAAGCTGTACACTTGTTTTTTCTTTCCTGCACCTGCTCAAATACTGTTGCAGAGGTTCGTTCTGGACCTGCCTAATAAAATTTGATTCTGTTAAGCTAACTCCTGATATTGGGACATTTAGGGACATTACCTGCTAGCGTTAGCCTCCCTTCGTGAAGGAGAAGTCTGTTCGCTGAAGACAGAATGTTTTCACTGCTGTTTTCTTTTAAGCTTTGCTTCAAACACTTGACGCAAAAGAGAGAGAGAGAGAGAAAGGAGAATCTCACGTATCTGATGATGAGATGGGAGGCAACCAGCAGTTAAACTGAGCACAAATGGACTGCAATCTCAGGCTAAATACATCACACAGCTAATAACCGAGCATGCCTGTGTTTCTTCAGCAATGCTATTGCTTCCATCTGTTTGGTCTTTTGAGATGTTAAGCTGGGTTTTTCTTTTCTGGAGTGAGTTTAATGGTTTTTGCAGACCTGCGTGTAAACAGATAAAATCCTTGATGTGTCACCCACCTGATGATGTTACCATAATGATGCTTAAAGTCTGTTTGGGGTAAGGGGGTAACCACAGCAGAAAAGTGCACATGTTCCCAGGTATGCTGTGTAATTTTTTGCAATGCTATTTAAATGTAAATAGAAATTTCTTTGGCTCAGCTTGTGAAAGAGACACATAATTTCTATTATACTTCATATCTTTACAAAAAGGTAGTAACATATCAATCCCATTTCATTCTGCCCCCTAAAAGCAAACATTGGAGGGTTGTCCTGGATCATATGATTGCACTCTCTTGGATGCCAGCAGAGAGCAACCTGTGCAGCCACTCGTAGTGCTGTGCAGAGCCTGCATGTTTAGATAGTGTTTGCAGTGCTCAGGCTGCAGCTGCTCCTGTGAAAGCAGAGGCACTCCCCGCTAACTAGAATACAGACAATCAGCCAACTTCAGACCACGCTATATAGATAGGAAACTAAACCTTCCGCAAGAAAGAATGCGCTTTAAAACTTACCTCTGGGACAAAAAATCTCTTGTCACGATCCCAGACTTGAGGCCAAATTATGACCTCTTGCAGCTGCTTGAACTTCTGAAAGTTGTCCAACCACTTGACTTTACCTTCCAGATCCCCTGAAATATGTGAAACATCAGTTACTGCCAAGGCTGGGAAAAACAGTTGTGTTTCTAGAAGATGCTGAATACTGATTTTCCTCCAGTGGAAGCCAGAGTGCCTCACGTGTGAAGCCCTAGATGAAATCTGGGTATCACTGTAAAAAATTACTAAACTCTTCCTAGGTCAGCAGAGCCAGAATTTCAAACCATGCATTTAAACGGGTTTAAATTCACTGTTAAATGCAAGGGTTATGTTTACTAGTCTGAATGAGGGGGAATCATGTAAAACTTGATAAAACCGTAATCTTCAAAAGTTCTTAAAAAAAAAAAAATCCTGCCTTTCTAAACTGTCTAGGGAACTGAAAGTAAAATATTTTTTGTTACATACAATCTGGTCAACAGGCTGTTGAAGTTAATGAGAACTAATTTCAGGAGAAGTGGTGCCAGAAGTGACTGAAACGTTTAATTGGGATGGGGGCACTTCAGAATGTGAAAAATGAGGACTCTTTGCTGATTCAGGGCCATTGTAGGGAAAACTTGAATGGACCTGAAGCTTAAATTCCAAGTTTTTGTGTGGAGTGATATCACAAATAATGATTACACAGATAGACACATAGACAGGCACACACACACACGTACACCAGAAGGGGAATGCTGGGACTGCAAATGTTCCTTATGTCACTGATTCACTGATCAAAACATGGAGGCAGATCTTTGTCAGGTGTCTGTGAATAAAGAAATGTCACCCCTCTATCTTTGGTTTCCTTGGCCTAGAGTTGTTTAAACTCTGGAAGGACCTGTTTATTTACCAGTAATTTCCCCAGATGTCCCATGGTCTTTTGAGGCCATACCTAACACTGTTGTCCTCCCAGCAGAAGTCTCCAGACTAGTAATAAAAACATCTTCTTTTTCCTATGGGATGCATTTTCTGTTGAAGAGTGTGCTCCTTGTATGACCATTAGGATAGACTCCTCTCAGGGACTTGGAAAGAAGAGAAAGAACCCTCATCTCTCCTTTACGTGGTGATTCTGTCATTGGAGCATTTACTCACAAAGTAGCAGCCCCAGATTTATCTGTCTTTAGAAGACACTAACTCCCTCTTTGCCTCATCTCCCAAGGAGGCGTCTGAGCCTTCAGCTCAGGGGAAGGACAGCTGCAGAGAGGGTGCCACCATGCTGGGTGGCTCAAGGCAGTGCTGTGGTGCTGGTAGGCTGCTGGTTGGGATGCAGCACTGTCTGGAGCCTCTCCCTGTCAGGGTTGGCAGGATGGGCATTTTGCTGATACACAGTCGTCTTTGATTTCAGCGGGAGCTGGATGAAGCCTTTGGAGAATTAACCTATCCGCTGATGTACTGTATGTCGATAAGACACTTAGAAATGCATTTATGGCTTCCTGAACAAGACTGGATTAATATATTATTTACTTAAAACAAAATGCAAGAAAAAAACCTAAAAATCTTCCTGGAACAATTCCTTGTTTTTCCACAATAGCTATAGAAAAATCTGTAGCTGAGATACTTTTTCAGCTACTTTACATGGTAGAACCCTGTCGTTTAGAGCAAGGTCACTAACATAATATTCCCCTTGTGAGTGCAATTTTATCCTATTAAGGATTACCCCCAACAAATCTTCCCTAGACATAAATCCGACTGAAAGACTTCTTTGTTTGAGATCTTTCTTGATTTGTTCCCATTTGTGATCTGCTCCTAATTGTTTGCATGTCACTGCAGATGGTTCTGAGCAAATACAAGTGACTCACTGATTTGTGAGTCCTGTGACCTTGCTTAGAGAGGCTTTGACAGCACAAGGGTGGCACCAATCACTACCTACAGAATGAGGAAGGACTCAGGATTGTAGAAAGACATGCACATCCTCATTGCATTAATGCAGGGAGACCAGACCAGTTCACGCTCAAAGGACATGCACAAAAGGGCCATGTAACTTGAATTGTTAATTGCGCACTTGACTTTTCATCTTAGCTACTTACGTATGGACTTTTCCACCTTCTCTTTAAGTGACCAGAAAAAGCCTTTCTCTGTCTCATCAGAGCTCCTCTTCCAGATGTTGTGAAGGAGGAGGGGATAGCGCGTCAGTCGGTGCAAAGGAGCGACCAGCAGCTCTGGCAGGTGCAGCCTCTTGCACTGTTTGTTTTGTTCGCACCACTGCTGAAGATAAGGAGAACCTGCCTTAGGCCTCAGCTGGCAGGGAGGCAGCAAACAGCTTTCTGCATCATCAGCTGACTCTAATGAGACAGGGACCAATTAAAGATGAGCTTCTCACACAATGAGAGTGAGGGTGGCATAAAGACCCTCTAAAGGGGGAATCATATTGCTCCTTCAAATTCACATTCTATGTTGTTGCTCCCTGTTTCAGATGCTGTGGCCATGCTAGAGGATCAAGTGGTGCTCTTATTTATCTGCCATTTAAATTTCATCAGGAAGACCCCAGTTACATCTGAGGGTCACCTTATGTTTTAGGGTCATTTACTACTTCCTATTGGAGACCTTCTTCTGTGTCTGAAATCCTCATCAGGAAGTGAGCAATGTGCATCTCCCAGGCCATGAAAGCTGCAGTGCTTGTGGTTGCTACAGAGAGGTCTCCACCAAGTCTTGGGCTGCCTGTGAGAAAAGGCCTGTTCTTCAGGTTTCACTTCATAACTATGTAATATTTAAGATCAGTCTGAAGTATTTACAGGACACAGTGTCCTGCTTATGATAAATCAGAAAGAGTAGAGCCCTCTCCCCGGGAGTCCCACCGCTGCACTGGCTGGAGTTGTTGCTTTCAGGCTGATGCGGCATTGGCACAGAGAAGAACCTGCTCTGGTGCTGTAACTGTACAAAGACCGCTGGTAGCTCTTTCCAGCCTTATGTGAGGGAGGTAAATGACCACTTACTGGTAGTGTTATGATAGCAGGTTCTGCGTTTGCTTTATCTATGGGCAAGCAAAACCTGTCAGAGGAGCTAAACTGCTGCTATTGCAGAGGCGTTGCTGGCTGTGCTACCCAAGGCCTTGTGTCCTCCTTGTGGGCACATGAGCAAGGAGAGCAGCCTGGCTTTTTCCCCAAAGCTACCCCACTCCCTCATTGCAGGCCCCTAAGACATGTGAAAGAACTGACATGCTCCTGGCTTTCTATTTTGGAGCACAAGTCTGATGAGGAGCAACTGAGGGAACTGTGGTTGTTCAGCCTGGAGAAAAGGAGGCTGAGGGGAGACCTTGTTGCTCCGTACAACTACCTGAAAGGAGGTTGGAGCATGGAGGGTGTTGGTCTCTCCTCCCAAGCAGCAAGTGATAGGATGAGAGGAAATGGCCTCAAGTTGTACCAGGGAAGGTTTGCATTGGATATTAGGAAAAATTTCTGTACAGAAAGGGTTGTCAGGCATTGGCACAGGCTGTCCAGGGAAGTGATAGAGTCACCATCCCTGGAGGTGTTTAAAAGATGCGTAGATGATGTTCTTAGGGGGACGGTTTGGTGACAATGTTAGGTTAGTGGTTGGGCTTGATGATCTTGATGGTCTTTTCCAACCACAATGGTTCTATGATTCTATTTCCCTTGTTTTGGCCTGTATCATTCATCTCTGAGGTTTGTCTATGTCACCACTGATGTGACATAACAAAGAGGCTAAGGGCTCTTTTGTACCCAGGGAGTGTGAGCCCTGTCATCTGCTAAGGCACATAATACCCTATGTACTGGGGTCCCACCCAGCATCTAAAAAAAGCTGATATGTACTAGGACATACATTGAATTAAAATCAAAGTAAAATATTAAGAGAGCTTTTTAATATGTGGCTTGTGGCATGTGTGGGGTTTTTTTGTTGTGGTTTGTTGTTTGTTTTTTTTTTCTGTTAAAATTTCACTTCGTTAAGGTGGAGGTCTCCAAGTCAAAGGATTATGTGCAAAACATATGAATGATATAGGCTGGCCACACACACTTTTTTTGCTTGCAAAAGTGCAGCCAGTTGTTCCCTTTTGGCTTCCTCTGTTGCCTGTCCAAAATTACATGTATGGAATTTCACATTTGCAGGGGAACATACACTCAGAAGGATGATCTGTCATATCCTCTGCAGTTCAAAAATCACTGTAAAATGCTATGTATACAGTTTTGCTTCCAGTGAACTTTCCTAGTCTGATGTGAAAATCCTGTCATAAATCAGGAAGGCTGAAGACAAAACCATCACTTTACTTTCAGGTAGATGCCAAAATCTTCTCTCTGTCTCAGGTTTTCCAAGTAGAAGACAGCGGAGGTATAATTGAGGCAATAAATCTGGTGTGTCTGGCAGAGGTCACCCTGGAAAAACTACAGAAAAGACTTGGAAACTTATCAAGAAAGAAAAATGTCATGACAAAGGCTGGGACAACAGTTTTGGCTTTGTAGTGTGCATTTTGCCTGAGATTTCCTTGTACCTAGGAAAATAGGGGAAGAGGGAAAGGGGGAGTTAAAGTAAAGGGCAAGATAAAAAGTAGTAAAAATGGTAAAGTTGTAAAAAACCCCACAAAAATGCTCAAGGAATGCACGGGAGCACAGTTGTAACAGCTCTGCAAAGGTGTGAAACATTTTCAGACTTTGTCCTCATTAGAAACAGATGATGTGAAATTCATGTAGAAGCTGAAGATAAAAGTCGCTACCTATGCAACAGCTTTTCATGGCCTCATGGAGCACATCACTTTATATGTGACTGTGTTAGCTCTTTGGAATGTTGAATGCCATCCACGATAAAACTCAGCTCTGTCTGGGATTCTGTCTGTCTCACACAAGCATTATCAATAAGAGTGCCTGAAGTCAGAGGTGAAGGGGGTGAGAAGCCGCGCTCCAGACTTCCTTTCCCTTTTTAAAGTCCTCACCCTGAGGTAGGGTCCACTTTAGTATTTTCCCAAAAGTTTTCTAATGGCCTCTGTTGCTAGGGGAAGTTTGGGTCCGTGAACTGGTTTTCTGTCTGTATTACTATTTCCAAATTTTCGGTCATGGGGAAGCAGTGAAGGAGATAGAGCCCCTGGAGACTCTTTTATGGACAACTGCCCTGTTCCCTGCGCAGGCTGCCCGAAAGGGCTGCAGGGCAGCGCTTGGCAGTGGCAGGATGACTCTGTCCATGCCTCTCTTCTGCTGAGCAGACACAGGCCGAAAGGGCAAAATGTATTTCAGTCCCACTGGGCTCTTAATGAAGCACTTAATTGACTTGTGGGTCTGTTGCATGGATTAGAGGAGTGATCTATGCTGTGGAGTAAAAGGAGACAGCGAACACTCAGCGATGGGGCTGGGGTCTGGTCTCAGGAAAACATCTTCCATAGAGTGAGAAGCTCATTTGTGCTGGTGGCAAAATCTCCTCAAGTTCTGGGCTACTGTTGCCCAGGAAAGGAAAATCTTCCCACACTTTGTTCCATATAGAGAACACCTTTCCACAACTACCTCAAACATGTCAACGAATAAAAAGAAAAAGCACTACTGACAGAAGGTGCTTGAAACTGAGATCAAACTGCCTGTGACAAATGACATGTCCTTGACTGACTGCTCTAAAACACCTGCATGCTATGATAAATGGTCTGCCGCAAGGACCTGCTGAGATTTAGCAAGAATACTTCTGATTATCTTACCTTCCTGAGTATGGAGCTGAAATCCATAGGAAAGTCTGACTTGTTGACATGCTCCTTCACAGTTTCAAAAAAAGTTTTCAGAAAACTGAGACTTATCTAAGTAAGGGGGAGAAAAGAGAAATTAACATCAGTGGTCTTCTGAAGTTTAAAATAAATTTATTTCCCTTCCCTGGTCTCCCTAAAGGCTCCAGGCCTAATGGAATGCCTATACTTTTCTTCCCGACATTGCCAGATGTAGCCTCAAAATTATGCCTGGAATTCTTTAATTAATCATAAGCCAAAACACATATACACAAATACCCACTTACATCATGACAACGTCATTTGACAAAAGCTTTGAAACAAGATTACGTTTATTCCAATTAGACTTATTTTAGGGCAGCAACTGTATTTAACATGAACTGACATGGAAAATTACCATACATTAATGGTAGCTACTGGAAAACACTGATTGTATATGACAGAGCTGTGACAATTAAAGAAGTGTTTATGATCATTTGAAGAAGATACTGTCTTTCACAGTTTGAGTTTGTTTCGCACTATTAGAGGGAAAGGAAATTATTATACAATGCTATAAAAATCACATGTTCCCCAGAAATTAATTTTATATGTTTGCGTCAGATTCCAAGGGTGCCCACACTATCAGTCAGATGTGGATGAAAGCTTGTTCCTAAGCCCACACTTGCCTCCTGAACACACTGTTTGCATACACAGTCATGACCAAACTCAGCTCTAGGCCAAACTTTATTCCAGAAGGGAACATCACCCTCTGTGATACTGCTATGGACTGCTGTTGTAGCTGCACACACCGCTTTATTTGGTGTATTTATGGGGACAAGGTTTCTTATGGGATGACGCTAATTCTTTCATTTTTACAAGGGTACATTCTGCACCTTTTACAGCATGCATTTTTCATGGATTCAGCCTGCTGTCCAGTAGAAATGCATGCTGTAAAATACATTATAAAAAGACATAAAAGGTGTGGAGAGCAGCTGCATTCTGCTACATTTGGTCACTGTTTTATACACAAATATGCATAATAGATGGTCATTTCTCATCCTCATTAATAAGGACAACAAAACTGGAAAGCAAAATTAGAGAGAGGAGGTTATCAATTTGTGTTCACTTACTCTACTGGAGTGGTATAATAGACAGCAAAGTCTTCGTGCCCTTCTGTTTGTAAAAAGAAAGCTGTTATTGTAGTTATTTTGCCATTCTTACTGCTTTGCTGTAAGGATTGTGCAGTCGGAGTTTATCTTCGTAAATCCTTTTAAAAGGATGATGCTTATGAGAATTAGTCTCAAACTCATGTTTCCTTCAGAAACAACTGCCAAATGAGCTCTTCTTTGTGTTCAAACGCCCATTTATCTTTTGTTGGAGGCACATGAGAATAATTTGTTATGGTGAAATTTGAACCCCACCGATATACCAAATAGAAATGAAAAACTGATTGTTTGAACTAAGTTCCAAATGTGAGCATTGAATCTGAAGAGAAGTTTTATGGATGGTTTTCTGTCTCCTTTTATCGGGCTGGTTGATTTCTGATCTCAGCAAGATTTTAGTTTTTTACTCACCTTGTTTAACTCCTCTAAGTTTGCGAAAAGTCTCCACGTATCCACATCCAAGAGAAATTCATTACTCTGGAGGTATTTCAGAGTACTCATAAATATCTTAAAAAACAAACCAAATCCATGTTATTAACTATTTTTGCCAATTTTTTATATATATATATATATATACACACATATATATTTTTTTTTCTTTCTGAAAAAAAACATATTTGCACTTTAATTCTCATGAAATGATGATTTGATTTGGGGAAAGCAGAAGATGACACTCTGAGAAACTTTTTCTGACCTGCCTGAAGGCTAAATATTGGGATTTCTGTGAGGAGGAGGGTATGAGTGATGTCTCTGGGGTGTCTCTGCAGCTGCCACAGAGGCAGCTGTGCCCCTGCTGTGCTTTCTGGCTGAACAGGGACAACTGAGCCCCCTGCAGATCCATGTGAAGGAAATAATAACATCAGAGCCGCAGTTACAGACTTCTATGGCCTTTCTAAATGCTTTCATTTCTACCCCATGCATCAGCTGTTATATAAGTTGTTTAGAGTTACAATGGGAAAAACAAAAAGTTGGAATAGCATAAGTAAAGGGTTCATGAAGTTTTTCAGTCTCTTTGGATTGTTCTGTTAACCTGTACTGAGTGAAAATTGCATGTGTGTTTATTGGCTGTTTTATATTATTTAAGCTCTGATGGTGATCTTGGAGCTGTGCTGAATGAGACCTGAATCTGAAAAAGCTTTAAAAATGTAGATTACGAAGTAGAATTTTTTTGTATATGCGTGAAAAACATAAATGAAAAAAGCCATCACCCAGGTGCTAAGACTGAAGAGCTGGTGAGACTATTTGCTTAGTCTTGTGTAACTCTTTAGTCACCATGAACAGTTGACCGGAGAGCTTAAAGGGGATTTACAGTGTTCTTAAAGTTCCCTGTTCAGAATCATTAAAATCAGTGGAATATTTCTACAATGGGAAGTACTTAGAGTAGAAGGTATCTGTAAAACTGGCTACTCAAATTCAATAGGTTCTTTCTTTGGCAGGACAGTTTGGGAAACCAGCATGGCTGAAAAGTTTGTCATTCAAGGGCCACTCAGGGATGGCTAAGGCTTGTCTGTGGGTTCCTACATCAGGCTCACCAAGCGACCTGCATGTCCTCACCCTTCCCAGGATTCACTCATTTTTTTTATCTTCTAAGAAGAAAGAGTCTCGAAGGAAGGACACTTCCACCCTGCCTTGGAACTGTAGCTGGTCCTGCTGTCCCCTTTCCCTTCCCATTCTGCCCCACCAATTCAACTCACTCGTCTGTTTATTCCCTTTACTTTGCAGAACTTCTTGTATTGCCTAGGCTAACTTTTCAGCAACGTGGAAAATGTTTCACTAATCTTTTTCCTTTGACTAATAAGAAAACAGAAATTGTCTGTGCAGAATAAGAGAAAGATGACAGGAAGGTATTTAGGGAAGCTTCCATCCTTTTAAATGAGTGCACTAACTTTCGAAGTGTGATGAATGTAAAGAGTGCAGCTATTCTTGTAACAGTGTATAGTATTTTTGTCCATATTTCGAAGCTCTCAAAATTCACCAGGGTGGAGGCAATTTGGAATTTTTAGGAGAGGTGCTGGTTTTTAGTTTGCTTGTTTTCTTGTAACAGTAGAACTACAGGTCTTCTGAATTCTGAGGTTTTCATGCTCTAGTCAGGATAATCTAACCATAACTCTATATGATATTAAATGAAGAGTATAATGTTACAGACTAGTGGTAGAGAAATATCCAGTATAGTCAATTGGAGAGTGCCTTCCAAGTTAGTGAGAGGAATAGTGATATATCAGCTGAAATTACTGGAGGAATTTGCAGTCAGATGGTGTTTACAAAGCACTAGAAAGTAATGTCCAGAAGAAGAGACGCTATCAGGAAGATAAAAACTAAAGGAAAACATCCTGGAAACAAGATGAGCAGGCGAGACGCAGGAAAAATGGCAGATACTTAAGTCACTCCCCTGTAGACACTCATAGAGAGGTTACAGGTGGCTTTGTGTCTGCCATGCTGAGAGAAAGGCAAATAATGTTTCATTATCTTTGAGAAATGAAATCTGAAGTTACCGTCTTGAGAACCAGCAAATGATCCAGAAAGTAAGTGCATTCACTTGTGAAAAGTTCCCATACTGCTTCTTCTTTTTTCACTTCTAACAAGCTGTTGGCATCTTTCTGCTCAGTCTGTTGTGCCTTTATAAATTCATGCCAAGATTTATTCTATTGATTGAAGAAGAAAGAAAACCACTGACTGTTACATCAGCTTCTTCAGAACTTATGAAAAGAATCTGTGATCTATTTGCCCAGGTAAAGAGCCTGGCTGCCAGTATTAGTGATTCATCTTGTGGAAGCTTAAAGATTCCTTTAAAAAGATTAAAAGCCTCCTGACATTTCCCTCCAAGATATTTATAATATAAACACACTGAACTGAAAGTAACACAGTATGATACTCTCTGTTTGTAGGATGCTGTATCAAAAAATACCGGGCAGTGGGCAAATGCTGAGGAATTGAATCTGTCATGCTGCTGCTGCTCCTGGAAAGCAGGGATGGATGATAGCTTCCCATTTCCAGGTGGATAAATTAAGGTACCAAAGGATTAGATCTTCATGGGTACTTGGATACTGTTTTGTTTAGTCCCAAGGTGGCCACTATCACCTTCCTGACCTGCTCCCAAGTCAGACATTCACATATAAGTTAGGCACTAACAGGAGTCCTAACAGCCAGTTCCATGGGGACCTGCACACAACAGCCTGCCACAAGGAAAAAGAAGTTTGCCCTGGAGGGGGAATAGTGTGAGACGTGGGCTATCTGAATGTCACCCTGGTAGCCCAAGCTTGGTGTTTCCATGGCTTGGGGCCCTGGAGGCTGGGAGCCTTGTTTATCCAGCAGACAGGCTTTGGTGGGATTTCTGCAGCTGGATCTTGGTGTTGGCACTGATCTGTACGTGGCCACCTCTGAATGTACCCCTAAGGCAGCAGTGGGGGTGACTGAGCCCCATTCGGCACCTTTTTGATGCTGCAATTTCTTTCCCCAGATCTACAGGCACTGCTGAGAGGGTTGCCTTGATGCCTTTTTCTGAAGGTGGTATCTCCTTTATTTAGGGCAGTCTGGAAGCCTGGCAAAATCCAGATGCTTGTGAGGGCCCTTGCTAACCACCTACAACACTCACCGTTTCCCCATTGCCCTTTCATTTCAAACAACAGCAATGTACCTCGTGCTTATGCATTAGTTTTGCAGAAAGGTCTTATATCCAGATTAATGTAGTAAAAAATGGCAACTTGAACATAACATTTTTATCTCCATCTTTAAGTGTCCTTGGTATAGTATACAGAGTATTTTGATACCTTAAAGAAGAAAAAATCATATGTGCTGCAGTCTACGATCTCAATGGTTGAAAGACAGTTTTCCAGATCGGATGCTTGCTTCTGTTTGTCTTTACCCTGTTGAGCGACAAAAAAACAAAGCCCCAATTCATACAAGGACCCCTTGCCACGATCTGTAAGGAGCTTGCCCTTAACTGAGTGATTTCTTCGTGTTTCCAGGCTCTCCTACACACAGATGAGACAGTGATGGCACATTTATTTGTAGCTGTGGGTAGAGTGTGTAGGTGGCTTAGGTGTGGGTGTGTAAAATCTTATTTACATAACACAGAAGTCTTTGGCAGGGCAAATCATTGGTATGGCAACAAACAATGGGCTGCCCTCAGCAGACAGAACAAATGAAATATTTTGCACCCTTCAGCACTGTCAGAAGTAGGGGACAACACACTCATAATTGAAATAATCCTTCTGCCATAGGTATACAAATCTAGCTCGTTTATTTTCTTATTTATTTTATTTTTAATTTTATTTGAGCTACACGTTGAAAAAACTCCTTTGGTCATCTGCAGAGCACTGTCTATAAAATGAGCTTTTAGAAGTCTTAAAAAGCAGGAAGAGTTTGTCTGTGTGAGGGTTCATGAAATAAAAACAATTGCTTTTGGTTTGGCTTTGTTTTTCAGGCTGACAGTGTCATGTAAAAAGTTTAACCAGTATTTATGAACTTTAATTTAATGCTGTGAGCATAGACTTATAAGGTGTTTGCCCAAGTTTTATCTGCTCTCTGGAACTGTATACTCTTACTTCATGGATTTCTATTGTCTGAATTTTAGGCACTGAACTCAAGCCAATTTTGAAATATGTGTTTGATTATACAATTTGAAATTCAGAGTTTAAGCTCAACTTTTAGATTTGAAAGATAGCTTGAAATGGAGCAAAACCAATAAGGCAATTGTATATATACACACTTAAGCAATGCACCAGCAAATGGGTTTTCATAAATTAAATTTTATGGCATTTAATAGTCTCCAAAATAACTTTTGGCTAAATGTCAAATACATTTTATTGCAAATTTCAAATATTTTGCTGAATTTAAAAATTCTCAGTTTTAGGCCATGCTCCTTCAAATGCTATAGAAATACTATCAAATGAAGTGGGAACTCCTGTATGTGCTAATATGAGTATTTGTATTGGTTTCACTTACACAAACTCTTCTTTGAGGTCTAGAAGGTAAAATGCAAAATATATTAGGGACTGTTCACAATTACATGTTTAAGGGTGTGAACAATCAAAACCACTTGCAAACGATTTTTTAAATTATGAAGAACACTCAAAAAGGAAATTCAGATACTACAGTGAGTTAAAATGTTCGTAACTGGAAAAGACAAGGAAATGCATTGAACAAGGAAATTAACTGAAGTGTGTTGGTGTGTTCGCTTTTACTGGAGACTGTGAGGTTGCCCACAGGGACAGGAAAGGTCTAAGAAAGCATCCTAAAAGCTACTCTGATAGGTAAAGCCTAGAAGCCTTCCATGTGAGTGGGAGTTAGGCAGATACTCCGGAGGCCTAAGGTGCTAAGGTCTAGGTTGGCATGCAGAAAATACAGAATACAATTTGGTCAAATAAATGGTGCGACTAAGTTACCCATCTTGTGCTCTCTTACCCCGGGGAGCTGCACGGGACCCGCTGCCACCACTGAACACCTCGGACGAGTGCGCTCCGCTCTGCCCTCCTGGTGCCACGGGCACCTCTCCTCCCACCCCCCGTGGGGATGGGGACCTGCGGTGCTGGCTGTGTTTTCACGTGCGCCACGTGCAGCGGCACTGCTGGCTGCACTGGAAACGCCCAACCTTTAATGTCCAAGCGGTCCTAGCGTGGGTTGGGACCTCTGAGTTCAGCTCATCTGCTGGCTGCTTTTCTCCAAGGGCAATAGAGTAAATAAGCTCTTTTTACTCGGGTTAGTTGCGAGAGAAGGCGTCAGTGCAAGGAAAAAAAAAACTTGGTGAAATACTCACGATTCCTCTTTTGGCAAACGGCCACCTTGACTTTTTGGTCTCTAATGGGTAAAACAAATGTGTTATCAGTAAAGAAACATAGATAAAAATAAAACTGTTATTCATATGATATTAAAATTTTATTTAATTTTTGGGGGGATGAAGCCTGATATACTATATGGTACTTGGCTCAGATATAATACTTGCGTTTAGGCAATTTGTGCACCAGACTTAAAACCTATTAAGCCTGTTGGGTTCCTCCCAGCAAGAATTATGTCTGTCTCTGATGGGATTTTGGATGATGCTAAACACTCCCACTTGCTGCAGATGATCAGTGTGTGGTTGCCAATTCTTTACATGGGAAAGCAGATCATACCTCAGGCTAGTTCTTGAAGATATCCGTTGTTTTGAAGCAAGAATTAGGCTATGTCTGCTCATTAGTGACATCTTGGAGCTATGCAGGTGTTTAAAATTCTTATGCATAAAAAAATCCTACAAACCCTAAGCCTCAGATCTGTTATGGGACTGGCACAGTGGTGCAGGATGTAATTCGTGGTCCTTGGTGAGGCACAGGAAAAACTGGGGATCTAGATGTAGGAATTCACTGGTGAGAGGTGAGGAATGCCTGTGTCTGTTCAGCAAGAAATTCAAGGGAGTTTTCTAAATGTGGTACCTTTCTCCAGGCCTGTGTACGACTGGGAATCACATTTAAAACTTCCTCCTTTTGGATTTGTAAAGCGTTGGTCATACTTTCAGGGGATGGCTGGCTTATTTGCTGTCCTGAAACTGCTGGTTGTGACCTTAACTTATTTATTTTTTGAGAAAATTTTGTTCTCTGGTCACTAGCATTTTCTGGTCTCCGGAAATCACACTGCACACTATCGAATACTCCACAATAGATATCTGTGGAAATTGACTGCAGGTCTACATTTCAGTGTTGAAATATCTTGTGAGTAACCTCTAGCTATGAGTTGGGTCTGCTACACTCATGATTAGGGTGCAAAGGGTGGCATGGGCCACTCTTTTCCCTCTACTTGAAGCTGTGCAGGTAGGAATTTGTAACTCAGGTGCTTGCAAATGGAGATCCTAGCCTGGGCTCTGGTTGCTCGTAACCTGTGGAGGAGGGAGGTGACCCACATCCTGCATTCCCTCATCTACCTCTTACATTTTGCATTCAACATTAAAATGCAGGCAAAACAAAGTAAATTGAGGAGAATTTTAAGATGAGGGATGCAGTCACTTCGGTGTAGGGGAACAGAATCCTTCACAGAGGCTGTGCTGCCTTGTGTGTCGTCATTGCGCTGATCCTCTCTCCACATCCCACACCCACACGTATTTTAGTCATGGCTTTTGCTGGGCTCAGAGCAGCAAACCCCACCCTGTGTCTGACCTGCACTTAGCATCAGGACCGTGTGGGGTAGGTAGTCCATGGCACCGTCTGACACCAGGAGGTCTCCAGGGAACACCTCAAGTCCTGGCAGAGTCACCACCACGGAGCTACGTCTGCGCTCAGCCGATCTGTGAGATGCAACAACAACACACTTCATCTCTCTCTGCTTGTGGTGTTCCTCACTGATACAGGAGGAAATGAGCTAAAAAAACAAATCACAGTGACTATGATGTAACGTGTGAAACGAACAATGAGCAGAAAATTTCAGTGATAGACAGCTAATATCTAATTATCTCTCCAACTCCGCATTGTTGCTGAGATCAAGGTGCTTACGGCCATGGCTTGCCTCAGATAATAAGTACTTTAAGAATTTAAATATTAGAAATTCCTGGTTTCTTCTGAGATTAGGCAAAAAGTGAGCGGAGATTTCAGAATCTGTGTTTTGGCACTAGAGTCCAAAGGACAGTTAAATACCATGTCCTTAGCTGATATGTGGGTTGTCGTTATTTTAACCTCCCAGAACTCAAGTGATTTAAAGAAAAGAGAGCATACTAATGAAGCAGTTCAAATGTTGTTTTGGTGTTTTTTAATATGTAACCTTTTGGCTAGTTTGTGCTATTTTCTTTCTGAATCTTTATGGCATTTTTTCTGCTAATTCAAACATTTTGTATTTTGAATATAATGTGACTTAGTGGCCTTGCTGATCGAAAACAAATGGCTCTTTCCAGCTATTGTTGTAACTAACGGAGGGCATTGTCCAGGATGTAGATCCATCAAGTGAAGTGACAGGCATTCTGTATCCAACAGTGTGTTTGTGCCAGAGGCTGCTTGCATTCAAATACAGGAATTAGTGGTGCTCAACAAAAACCTTTTTGGATTTTGCTAACAACTCATCTAATTAATTGTGCTAAGGTACTCTTGCAAGGTGATGGCTGTCTATAGCTTCTTTTCTGCTGTATTCAAACAATTGATGCATGAAGACTGCATCAGATTTCAAAGGTCAGTAATTAAGTAGCTGAGGGAGAAATGAAATGTTTGGGCATATATAAGAACTATCTTTTTTAGTCATCATTTATTGTATATAGTATTTTTGGTCAGTTAAGTATAATTCTTATTAGTTTTTGCCTAGGCAGATATCTTACTGTGAATGTTTAGCTATTTGCCAACACCTGCTGTGAAACCTGGCAGGTATATTTTTCCCCTTAAGTGCATGAGTAGTCACTTGACAACTTATCAACTGGGAGGTGAGCTTTGAGGCAGAGGACTGGGATTTGATATGTATAGCAGGACATGGAGACAATACTTTTTGATATGATCTGACAGAGACATTGCTTGCAGTTGCCTTAGCTAAACCGATTGAATTGTGTGGGTGGAAGGAGAGTCTGCTCCTAACAACAGAGCAAGCTGTAGGCCAACAGGAAGGCCAAGTCTGGGACCTTAACACTTGAAACACAGGCATATTAGGGCTTTACAACTAAGTGTTGAGGAGTTTACAATGTACAATGTATGCATTCTCTAGAAGCTTTTCCTTTTCTGGTAGTCCTACTGAATAGGGAATATAGGATCTGTTTATTTAACTTCAGGGATTTACAATGAAACTCTGAAGTTTGTCATGAAATTGAACCTAACATGTGGTTTGAGAGCTTTTATGGAGGGGGTCTGTTTCTTGGTTGTCTGCAAGCCCATACCAGTGCAAGGGAGATTGTTTCCTGATGGGGTGCAAATTTTAAGTGCTAGTAACAATTGTATTAAGATGCTTCTAAAACCTCTAGTGATTCCACCATGCAGTTTCTTGGGCAGCTGGATTATAATACAAGCCAGATGCTGCAATATAATACAAGGATAATTCTAAAACTCGTCACTCCTGTACGGGGGAATTCAGCAGATTTATTTCAGGTTGGATTCACAATAATTTTTTTCAAATGTATTATTGATTCTTAAAGTATCTAGACTTTTTCAGCTGCAGAATTTATTTTGAAGCTCAGACTAAATGAAAGCTTTTGTTTTATCAGCATTTTATTCCATGGCAGCATTGGCTTTAGCATCTCAACCTGTCTCCACCGCACACAACTCTCCCTGTACTGGCCTTCTGTTCCCTTTTTTTTTCGTGTGAGGTTTTTGTGTGGGTGTTTTTGTTTGTTTGTTTGTTTGTTTTGTTTTGTATATATATATTTTTTTTTGGCTGATTATTTTTAATCAGCATCAGTTCAGCATGTTCCCATACTGACAGAGATGTACTGATATTCCTGACTGAGGGTTCTGTGGGGAAAGGCTGTTTGAAATGAGCATTGCTACTTTAAGAAAGGCTTTTGAAGTTACAGCCTGAGAAACAAGAAATAAAATCATAATGCATATTCCGAACAACTTTTTCTTAATCTTTCCTGCTGGTGGCTGTGGACCAAAACTTGTGTTGTTCTCTGTGTGATTTCTTGATTTTAAAATGTCTGGATAGAAGTCCAGAGCCAGTATCCTAGCTGGCATATGGTGGCTTCCCTCTGAAGCTGCCAGGCAAGTGGCACCAAGAGAAGATTTGTACCTTAAATGTTCAGTGTTCTCCTTTTTAGCCATTTGCGTTCAGTATTCTTCAAATTCTCCCCTACAGTTTGCCAGGGTGCACAAAGCTTCACCCTGTCAGTGAGATATGCTTATGTATTACAGTTCTGG
The DNA here is from genome assembly GCA_013399365.1 of Pampusana beccarii. Lineage (NCBI taxonomy): Eukaryota > Metazoa > Chordata > Aves > Columbiformes > Columbidae > Pampusana > Pampusana beccarii. The sequence continues at coordinate 155,909 of VWYH01004715.1, read as the reverse complement.
GTTGTATCAGTGCAGACTCTTCCCAAAACAGGTACAGATCATTTGTTTTCACACTAAGAGGCAAAGTTCTCTTCCTTCCCTCCCTCTCCCCTTTTCTACTGTAAATTCAAAATGCTAAATAGCTATCTGGAAATTGCAACAATTCAGAAAATCTAGGAAGCTGCTTCTGCTGAGAACATGTAGACATACAGACACCTGTTAAGCCTTGTGTAGGGAACTACACTGTGTAATGGCTCAGACTGTACCAGCCTGCTCCAACACACCCAGTCCCAAACACGGTCCTGTTTGCTAGCTGCTGGTTATAAGAGCTTACACCTGAAAAATGGGTAAAAATTGGGAAGACGAGGTGATACAGCCCAACTAATGATGTCTACTGCCTTAAGAAGTGTAACATGTTATGGTAGAGTCACAAAAGCAGTGTACGGCTGTTTGTTGTGAGGCTGTCTTTGTGTTCCCCAAGCCTTGCTCACCGGTGCCTGTGCTTTTAATACATGTCGCGCACCCACATGCCCCACCTGAAATCTTCAAGGGGATCATGTAGTAAAGTGAGCACTGTACCGTCGGTGAGAGAGGTATGGTAACTAAGGGAGGTACTAGCTCCTGCTTCCTTGTTGTTTAGGGAGAAAATAAACTTCATTTCCCTTCTGTAAACATTCTAACATCTCAGGGAAACAAACATGGCTGAATCAAACTTATTTCTAACCAAGCTTTTACTTTCTGATAATTGCTTGTGAGAGCTTGATGCAATTCACGGCACAGATCTACAGTACACAACACCTTAACTTGCCTGCACTAACTTACAAAATTCAAGTATTCTTCTTAGTTTGTAGGGTTAGAAATCCCCCCATCCAGCAGCAGTCCTAGATCTGCTTCGCTCATGTGTGAGAACAATATTGAGCTGGTCTGCTAGCTTCTTTGCTCCCTTTTCCCTCCCACAAAGTTTTGAAGAATGTCCCTCAAGATTATGAGATGTTTCACATTCTTCAAGCTGAAATTTGACACCGCTAATCCAAACAGCCAGACCTTTTGGCAGTTGGTTCCTGATGCAGAGCTCTCCAATGGTCCAGCTGAAATATTGTGTGAAATAAAGCTAAACATGTCAGAGCGAGGGCCACCTTTGAAAGCAAATCTCATTAAAAAGCTTAGTTTAACAAGCTGGTGATAGGCATTTCACAAAGCAAATCTACAAATTCAGGTTGAGTTACACATACATGCCTCACTGTTCAGTTTTGTGTTAGAGTGAAGCAGATTAATTAAAAATGTGTAGAAGTGAAGGTTAAAACACGACAAAACAAATAGGTGCATACCTTTGTATGGGCAATCCACGCTTCTGAAAGAAAGGGAGATAGGCCTGTTACTTGGTCGGAAAGGAAGCAAGCAATCTGAATTTATGAAAAAAGTACTCATTTGTTAAGAGAAGTATGCTACACAGACTTAGACTTTGGGTGATTATTTTCACTGTTGTGAAGAAATGAGAATTCATTTGATATCCAGAATGTTTTCTGCATTTGAAAGGGGGGGCAGGAATAGTTTTTGGTCTGTGGCACAAAACTAACTGGTCAGGAAAGAGCTATAGACCTCTTTGACACCATCTGCGTTCAGTGAAATGTGCGTGTAGGTACTTTGTGTAATGACAGAGTCAGGCGTGTGTCCAAATTTAGCTGCTTGTGCAAGTAATGCAAGGTCTTTGAGAGTAGACCTAGTACTAAACCTGGCTCCTGCAGTGCCTCTCCTTCTCTCCTTGAGGTGAAGTTATGGGGGACAGCTAAACGGTTGTTTGTCATCTGGGGAAGACAGAGGGCTAGCTCCTCCACTGCTTATTTCTCTTTGCTGACTCTGGCACTCACTGGACCAGTGTTTTGTTTTGTTTTGTTTTGTTTTGTTTTGTTTTGTTTTGTTTTGAAGAAAAGATAGCACAATTGCCCACTCATTTATGGACCTGAACATAAAAATGGAGGGGGCTAGTGAGTGGCAGAGCTAGGTAAGTGGAAGAAAGGGAATGGAACGTCTTCCTCAGGTAGTAGCAAACCTTAAATTTGGCTCAATCATCTTGAATGTCTTCATTCTTTGTTTCATTTGGGTTGTAATGTTATTCAGTAAAATAGAATAGAGGACTGACCTGGCTTAAGGAGAATCCTGCTGAAGGACCCTGGAAATAAAATAATCTTCTGAAAATCTGAGCCAGAACCCGTTAAATTACTTGGTCTTGTTCTTCCATAGCCCCACAAACATCTATGTGGGCCCACCAGGGTGAATGACAGAGGTGGGAAAGAGTGGCCATGTGCAGGAGCAAACTAGGACAATCTGGTCACCAAGGGAGAAGGCTGAAACCATTGTCTCTTGCTGATTTGAAAGGAAAAATCTCCCTTCCTGATAAGCGTAGAAATTGCTCTGTTGTATCAAAGGAACTAAGGCTGGGTTGCAGTTCAGGTTAAGAACTGTGGTTTTGTTTATGCACTGGGCCATGATGGACCAACGCTGAATATGTAAGACTGAAAAGGGGGTTGCATTATTTTATTCCTCTTACCTGGACACCCTCCTGTGACGTGGGGATGGGGCAAGGGAGTCTCCTAGGCAGCGTACCACGGCTGGCTGTCCAAGAGTTTTGGAGTGTATCATTGGGACTGCCATTGCTGAGAGGATCTTTTTGGCTTTGCAGCTTTGATCTGGGGCTGGAAGACTCTGGGTCTGCTATAGTTGTCTCAGACATGGCTTTGGAAGACAGTAATTTTTCATGGACACAAGAAGGCAATGAGAGTGAGGAAGCTGTTGTGCACCGAGGTGGATTCTTACAAATGTGGTGGAGAGAGCTCGTGTATTCCTTTTGGTTCCCCAGCTGAACTGTGTCAGCGCTGTCCCGAAACAATAGCGGTGGTGTAGCAGAGGCCATCCTTAGGCGTCTTAAAGTTGGAGAAGTGGAAATTCTGGCCAAAGCATGCCGGTCAAACTGGAAAGGTGCCTGACGGTTCCCAGTGCACTCCTCTGTGGGAAGCTTCAGAAGCGAAGCCTCCGTATAACTTCGTCTTCGAATGCAGTCACCTGGAGGCATGGTGGTGTCCATACAACCTGATACTGCCTGCGTTTCACAGGGACTGAAGGCATCTTCTGGACTGCAGCTTCCAGACAAAGCAACATTCTCTTTATGGAGCTCAGCTTCCTTATTTAGAAGTTCTACGCTGATGCAGGTTTCTTTGACCAGGTCCGGAGAATAATCAGAGCTTAGTTTCTCCATTCTTTATTTGCACCCTGAAGATTTAAGGCTTTGTGTACCTAGGACACACACACACAAAATTCTTAGAAACTTGCCATGTACATTTTTATATGGGAGAATATGCAAATGGAAAATAATCTCGCCAAAATAATGCAGATATGCGCGCCCGATTAGAAACAATTGCCTGCACTTTGAATCCTGTTTAAATGCAGGTTTCAACAGCTTCAGCACCTTATTTCCAAAATGTTTAAACAGCCACTAACTTTGGGTGTGCAAGCTGTGTCAGCATCAGTCAGAAGAACTAATTAGATGGTAAAGGCTGTGTAATTAGGGACTCTGCCTATCTGGTACTGCAGCCACCTAATTTCCTGTTGCCACTCCCCCATCAATAAGTGAGATTGTGATACTGCTGTACATGCATAAAAATCAAGTCACCAGCTCTCAGGACTCCTACTTGTTGCAAAATCATTTATGTACAAATAGCAATTACTTGCTGAATGCTTAAGTAAATATAATTTAACGTTTATGTAAGGTGAGTCTAATCACTCTTGCTTTTATTTTTAGCAGGAAAAGTATTTTGTGGTGAACATTATGTTCACGTTGTAATCAAATAATGAAGGCAATAATTTATCAAAGTAACTTATCTGTTGATTAATTAGTAAATAGTCTTCTGTGATTCATGAAGCTGTATTTTAAGGTATTTTGATGACTAGTCTCTCTAAAAGCAGACTGACATTTCAAGTTATAGCTGAAGATTATTAATTCAACCTCTTCAATTTGCTCTTTAATTCAGCTGCTTTGTTTTCTAAGATGAATCTTAGAACTGTTCATGATTGCTGTCTTCTTTGGGTGCTTTTATTTATTAGAATGGGTTTATTCAAACATATGATGACTTTTTTTCTTGAGCTATTGAATTCCACAAATTGAATACGATTTTTGTCTAATTATATAGTCCCATCAGATTGATGTATGAAGAGATCAGAAACAAATTATTTTGTCAAGTTTGCTAGTTCAAAGTATTGTTTTTTACGAAAGCTTCAGCCATTAGAAGACAATCATTCAGATGTTTACAGGAAGAAAAAGCACATCTTTACAATGGAAATGGCTTCTTTCACAACTGCAGTAAGTAGCCACAAATATATTCACATCTATCCATTCCTCTTTAATAGATAAAGGCTAATTAACACATATGCTTATTAAAATGGACAAGCAGTAAAAATTACATTCAAGATATATAATGAATGACAATAATTAGAAATTATTACTATTTTCCATTTCTGAGCAAAGATATGAGTGCATATTGTTGCTGTAAGATTCGCTATTACTGGTTTTTAATCTTTCAAGACTTTTATTTTTTGAAATGCAACCACTTCTAAGCTACATACTTAAAGAAAAAGGCTGATCATTTTTTGGCCAGGTATTCTCTCAGTATTTTTTTTTAATAATCATCTCTTCTCCATGCAGAATTTTGCAACTCTGCATGGAACTTCCAGATACTCATGTGAATAGAGTTGCAGAAATAGAAAAGATTAAAGGTGTATTTTCGTAGAAGTCTTATATCAAAAATATTTTTTGCTTTTCAGTTTACCAAGCTTTATTTAAAAAAAAAAAAGTTAAAACTTATTAGCTTCTTTATGATTACTTGTGAGTTACTTTTATGACTAGAATCAGCAGCAAAACATTTGTAAAGAAAATACATTGTTAAAAAACATGCAGAAACATGTCACATACGTGCAGAAAAATTAGTGTATATAATTAAACTTACCACAGTAGCCAGGTGAACCTCCAGTATGTCACATCCTTTTCATATGCAATTAAGTCAAATTTTCAACAAATGCTTGATTAACTGATACTAGGCTCAGCAGTAGTGTTTTCTCTTGTAAAGCCTCCTTACTGAATGCTAGTATAGGGAACTAGTTTTTCTTCTTGTAGATTTGTTTCTAGGGGATTTGTTTATCAGGTCAGACGGAAGTGGCTTCAGAATCAATGCCCGTTTATGAAAGGTAACGTGATTCATACATTTTATTAAATTGAATTCCCTTTATAATTCTGTTTTTGTACTTTTCACTTTGACTTTTCACTTTGATAAAGTTTGGCAAGAGAGCTCTCAGTCAAGTGTGTAATAAGCTGCAAGAGCAGATGAAAAGTCTCCACCCCTCCAGTAATACATATATATATTTTTTTTTTCTGTCTGGATTCATTTGGCTGCATCTAACTACGCATTGTTCATCCTTCATGGAAGAAATGTAGTGATGTATCCCTTGGTTAAATTATTTACAATCGGAGTTCAATTTTGAGAAGTGTGGTCTCTGAGTAATTCTGAACTCAGACAGATTTTAGTATTGGAGTATTTGAGAATTCATCCAAACATCAATAATTCACTATTTTGATTTGCTGCAGAAGTGATTTCAAACCATCAGAATTCATTTAGGTATTATTTGGCTGGATGAACTGAAAGTGAAATTTGGGTAAAGATGGTTTATTTGGTAGATAAATTGCGAGGAGGCACTAAACACCACAAATGGTCAAATCCATTGTGTAATTAACACACATTTTCAGAGGGCTGAGTGAACACTTCAGAATGCAGACAACCTTTGCACTATGGCATTTTCATTTTCTGTAAAGATTTTTTTCCAAAACTCATACACAAACCAAAACATAATACTGCAAAACTGGTATGAGTAAGTGCCTTGATTTTTCTTAGCATTGAACGAAAGAGGAAAACAAATTTGAAAACTTTTTTTGCAAGATGGTGAAAATATTAATTTCAGTGTTGTGTTCATTGTTTGACTTCTAAGAAAAAGGGATACTTTTTTTTTTTTTTTTTAAGTGATCACCATATCCAATAGCTGATAGTACAGGTGTATTTGCTTCAAATAGGGGTTTTAAGAATATTAAGACTTTTTGGTTTCGACTCCTCGTGCTGCTCTGAAAGTGACACTAGGATCAGATTAAATGGAACAGACCTTGTTGCCTGATGAAATATGCAAATGTCTGGAGATTTTACGTTGTTCAAAGCTGTCCCTTCCAGCTCCACAGAAGTAACCTAGGTGTGCGGCAGCTGGGAAGGTTGGGGCAGTGAAGCTTTTCAGGAAGATATGCAGGTTTCTGTGGGAAGGGGACGAACAGTCGGACCCTTCCTGGGGGAGGAAACCACCTCAGTGGTGGGGAGAACTGAGAGCTGTGCTCTCTGCTCCTGGCACTCTTCGTGTTTTTGTGTAGAGCATAAACAGGTTCTGCTGCTGCCTAATATGAATATGCTTTAAAGCTGCTACTACGGTTTTACCTCCACAACTTCTTATGTGAGAGTATCCACGTGGCCCTTTGCAAGCCTTTACCCACCCTGAGCTCAAAGACAGAGACGGGGAACGAATGAAGCTCCAATAATCCAAGGCGAAATGGTTGGTGTATCCTGAACATATAATCCAGCTATTACACTCCCTCAGGACTGCTCCCAAGCTTGGTCTCTCAAATGGATGTTTGCCTCTGAGTTCATATGACATGTTTATGGCTGTCAAGCTGTTCCAAAACAAGAGAAGTAGCAAATAGCTTGTCTTTGTAGTCCTGATAATAGCCCTATGGGGTCTGTGGCAGCTTTGCAGTACGATCTAGCCTTAAAAATTAGTCTGCGTATCCCACGTCACCTGCTGCACTCTTGTAGGAACAGACCAAGCACGGTGTGTTTCTAGTACTGGAGCATGATGTGAAGTTATGGGCTTCCATCTAGAGAACAGGCCAGGGAAAACCAGGTTCTCAGGTCAGATAGTCTACACTCTGCATGTGTATGCATCCTAATGGGGACTTAAACCTTCAGAACACACTTGGAATCTTTTCTTCTATCAGTGAGATTCCTCTAGGAGCATTTCTGTGGTTAGAAAGTTGGCAGATGTGGCCTCAGCAAGGATGCTTTCTCAAGACAGGGTAGAGGTAGCCACACCAATTAAAAGTAACTTGGCAAAAAAGTATCATTCTTGCTGTCCAAATCAAAGCATCTGAGATCCTGCTTTCTGTGTACTTAACTTTGAATAACTCTTACCAGGCTCAGAGCACAGGTGCTCTTAACATCAGCTGCAGCTGTAAGTGTTCAGCTCCCTTGGTAATCAGACCTCAGGTCTTGAGTCAAGTACACAGAGAATAAAGAGCATGCACTTAGTGAAAAGTTCACTTTAAGTGGTTTGGGCAGCACCACAAAGAAGCTGTGCAGTAGATCGAGAAGTAAAATCTATTTTTCATGGGAAACATTCATATGAGAACTCCCGTTTCTCTCCCTGTGAATGCCGACCTCTGTCACCTTATGCCTCGAGCTTTTGAACAAGTGGAGAGCAGTGGTCCGAAGACAGCAGCCTCCTACCTGTCATAGTGCTGATCCATTCCCAGAACTGGGACATCCTGTACCCCAAGGAAGGGTCTCATACAACACACAGAGTGAATGTGTAGTTAAGACCCATCATAATGCCAGAACTGGATGAAATGGAGCAGGTGGCTGTGCAGGTTGTGCAACCATTATTTCATCATCTGAACTGGAATCATCTTCCACTCCTTCCCCAAAGAGATCAAAAAAGGCAACAAAGGAGATTTATGTTCTGGTGCTTTCTCATTCCTGGGTGTTCAGCTTTGCAGCCAAAATATTGGTCTTCTAAAAGCCTACAGCCTCCTTTTCCCCATCCCTAAGGGAATAACAAAAGAAAGCAAGCTTCCCGTTTGCAGCTGAAAAGTCTTGGCTTGTCTCAGAGGTGCAGCCACAGAGCTTGCAAGTTCAGCTGATTCTTTCAGTAAGTATGGACAGAAACTTTTTAAAGTTTAGCCAGGGAGACACTGCCATTTTCTCAAGGCATTACTTTCGACAAATTTTGGCAGATTTCTGTAGACCAACATAAACAAAAAATATTTTTCTATTTACCAGCAAAATTTAAAACGACTAATCCAAAGCTGCACTTAAAAAAAGAAGAAATTACCATTTTTTAATTACCCTACAAAGAGTACATTTTTATCCTCTAGATTTGCCCTCAAAAATACAGAACATTTCACCTGAGAAGTTTCAAAAACTTCAGTTAATGTCAGATATCTGTTGTATGAAATCAATGCCAAATCTAAAGGATAAAAATGTACTCTTTGTAGCATAATAACAAAATGGCAAAGCAAAGGGAAATTTAGTCATACTGAAAGCAAATATTGAATGATTTTAAGATCCACTGCCAGCTCTGTCTTTAATAATAATAGTTCGGGGTTTTTTTAATCAATAGACAGTAACGCTTTTACAGAAGTTAGCAAGTGATGCAGGATGCATTCCCACTTGTGCACAATGATTTCTGTGTAAAGCATTTATTTTTAACTTCCTCTGGAGCAAAGGAAAATATGACTTGTAGAAGAAAAACAAAAAAAAGCCAAAAATTAAAAAAACCACCCCACTAATAGAATAACTTTATAAAATGCTATGAAAAGCAAAGACTTTTTCTATCCTTCAGAAACAACTTCTGACGAACTTCAATCGTCAGTTTTCTGTGTATCCAAACTGAATGGAGGAAAGCCCCTTTATGCTCAGAAATCAGTGACATCCACAATGTGACTAGTAGCCAAAGAGGATAAAGGGCAGAGGAGGAACAGAGTTGCTATTTTCTCAAACATTTTTCAATTTCTGTATGAAACCATCTACTTAGTTTGCAGTCATCTGTAGGTATTTGTATTAGGGTAATGATACGTAAAGAAATAATAAAGGAACAGCTCTGTTTTGGGATGGAGTAGATCAGAAATTATTTGGCTGGCTTGGCAAGTCTTCCCTCTACCTAACTTTGCTTCGGATCTAGCAAAGCATTGTTTTGGGTAGGTAATGCTTTTTACCTTAAAAACAAATCACTTCAAGAGTTGAAACCTTTCCACTTGAAGAGTTACTTCAAAACAATATATTTAGAAGAAAGCATTTGTTGATTATTATCACACATAATATTAGTTACTTCCAAACCACATAATTCAACAAATCTACTCTTTTTAAGAAGGCTTCAGTCAGCTTTGTTTATACTCGCTTTTATGGTTCCTCTTCTGAGAGTTTCTTTACAAATTCCTTGAGGGTCAGCTTGAACATTAGTGTCTTGGTCGGAACATTGGTAGCTCTTGGAGATCTAGTTGTTTGCCTCTGCTGCCAGATGCTGTTCTTGGTTTTCACCTCTCAGCACCTAATCAAAAACTACGTGGCGTCATCCAAGTCAGAATACTCGAGCAGAGTTAGGAAACAACAGCAAAAGGATCAGGTCTGCATCTCACCTATATATATTGAGGGCTGCTGGTCTGCTTTCTCCAGTTTCACTTTGAGTTATTTGGGAGAGGGATTTGTCTCATCCATGTTTAGACAGTCTAAAGCAGCCATTCTCCAATCCTTCTGTAGTTGGTGGTAATGCCTATTATGTATGCAATGCACTTCAAGAGATAAATCATCTAACCTATATTAGGCACCCATTTTAGGATCCTCAGTAGATATTATTATTTCTCCTTAATGGCTTTAAGTGTGACTATTCCAGATTTATTTATCCATTTTACATGAAACCTTCCCACAGTCTTCAAGCTGTCTGGCGCCCAGCTGTTAATAAGCATGTTTACTGGCATGAGTGTTAAGCATGATGCTGTCAGATACGTGGTATTTCATAGAGGTTGCCTAACCTTGTCTGTTCAGTAAGGAGCGATAAGCTTGTGCTTTATCTTGATTTTATGTTCTGATCTGCTGGCACAACTATTGGAGTCTGGTCCCTCTATCGTTGCACCGCTGGCAGAAAACACCGCAGTATGTGAGGGCTTCTGTCAGCAAGGAGAAAACCTACAAGGACTTCTCCTGGCTGAAAGTGGCACTTGCTAAGACAAGAATGTCCTGTGCTATGTAGGCCAGCTGCAACACAATACACACAACCAGTAATGTGCCCAAGGAGGGGGCAAGAGGCTGCAGAGGTTGTTGGTGCACTTGGGGGCCCTGACATATTCTGGATGTTGTATGAACATCCTTTATTTCTCAGAACGTTTTCAGGGACTTGCAAAATATTTCACCTCATTTCACAAGTGACAAATCAAGAGAAAAACAAAATAAAGAAACCAGCAAAGATTCAATGAAACTTTGCGAGACATCTTCAGCCATGGATTCCAGACCTCCAAACCAGCATCTTCTGTGCAGCTGCAGCTGGTTTCAGACAGTGATATTCTCCTCTCTGCAAGTTAGTTATTGCAGGAACAGAGGTGTAATGAAGGAAATAACTAGTATTCCAGCTGAAGGCAAAGTGACTTTGAAATGGAGAATGGAATCAGCTGGCAAATCATCAATCAGGAATATAGAACTGAAATCCATGCACTTGAGTGTTGATAAATGAGACTGATTATTTTCTTTAATGTGGTTTCCAGGGCAGCTGTTGTTAAGTTGAAAGTTACAGATGTTTTCTCCCAACGACCCTCATAACCATCTTTTCCACAACTCAGTGTAAAAGCTGTAGGCAGAAGAGCAACACTGAATCAGAAGAAACTGGCATTCTCATCACCATGAGCACTGTATAAGGCTGCCTGTGGTGATAGATATTGATTGGCCAGCTATGGAATAAATCACAAGATAAAGCTGCAGGTTAAAAAATCATGCATTTATATTAGCTTTCTATTAACTGGCCTCTATTCTAGCCTAAAGGAAGTTTATTTTTTCCTGGCCAGCTGTGTGTGGCATACCACCAGGAAACACGCAACACTGGGAAAGAAAAAGTTTTGAATTCCCCCAACACTGTCATACTTTGGCATTGGTTTATCCAGACAGCTGGATTTAGTGGATTCAGTAGTCCTGCCAAAAAGAGACATTCTGTAAAGAATGACATCTATTTCTGTGTGCTCATCAGTGGTTTCCCATGTGATAACCGAAGTAATGAAAATTACAGGATTCCCATCAAATATCTACAAATATTTTTCCATTCTGCTTATGCTTTTTAGGACCTTACTTACCTTGTTGCCAGATTTGCTGATAGTATTAGCTGGGCAAAGAACCTCTTGATTTTGGTAGCACTATCAATTCACTGACTACGCAGACAATGGATCATTCTTTTTTTTAATAGTGGCATTTGAAACCTTAAGAGGTGATGTTTGGATGTTAGCAAAAAAGCAAATGTGAAATGCTATCTTATTGTGGAAATAGATGGTATGAAGCTCACCATAAAGCTAGCACAGTTTCTTGTACCTCTCTATGACTGGGTGCTCAAGTGATGTAGTAGGTTCAGTTCAGCAAAATCACCTGAGTTATTCTGGCTGAGAATTTGTCCTGTTTATTTATCTGACTCAACCATATATAGTATTATCTAAGTATGATGTGACTGACCATACCCCAAACTGGGAAGCATTGCTTTGGATTTTAAATGAATTTAAATTGTTCTTGACAACGTTTTTTTTCAATGAAGGTAGCATAGATCGCTTTTTCTTACAGAAGTTCATGGGCATGAGAGAAAACTTATCTCCACTGTGAACTGATGAGAGAATTCATCTATTATGAGTTACCATGACTACACCCACTGCCATGGTCTGTTTCTTTTAGCATTAGATTAAAGAGAAAAGATAATGGAGGAAAATAGGGATGACATTTCATATAATGAAAATAGAGGTAAACATAAAATAGTTATGGTAGTTTGTCTGTTTGCCACATGGTAATTTTCTTACCTTCCTCTTTGTATCCATATAAAGACACCTGGGAATTTACTACAATACAACTGACTTCAGATTTCATTTTGTGTTGTCAGCTATTAAAACTATTAGTTCCCTGGTAACTGCGATGTAATACAAAGACATGCAAAAGAAGGCAGGTTTTTGTTGTATTCATCTTCAACATAAAGCAGAGCACCCTTTGACTAACCTATTGAAAGAGCTATTTCATTTATAACGTGACCAGTTTGTTGTGTGAATACCTCTAAAAATCTCCGGTCTGCATCCATGTGTCCTGGAGAACAACTCCAGAGGTGCTGCTGGCTAGCTAAGAGCATCACAAAAACAGGCAGCAGTTTCCCTAGAGCTGGAAGTAGCTTTATTGTTTTTCTGAAGTGCTGTGCCTTTGATATTTAAGAAATAATTAATTATTTTCCACTACAGTGGAAAAAAAGCACAGATTAATCATCTCAACAGGATATTCATACACATTTTTATATTTTAGATCCTTTGATAACACACTATGGTAACATACCGTTACAACTACAAACTATCATGAACTGCCATAAAAGGCAACAAAAAATGTTTCCATAAATACAGGAGCAACAAAAGGAGGGCTAAGGAGAGTCTCCATCCTTTATTGGATATGGGGGGGAAACATAGTGACAGAGGATGAGGAAAAAGCTGAGGTACTTAATGCCTTCTTTGCCTCAGTCTTTAATAAATAAGATCAGTTTTTCTTGGGGTACCCGCCCCCCTGAGCTGGAAGACAAGAATGGGGACCAGAAAGAAGTCTCAGTAATCCAAGGGGAAACGGTCAATGACCTGCTCCATCACTTAGACATGCACAAGTCTATGGGGCCAGATGGGATGCAACCAAGGGTTCTGAGGGAGCTGGTGGAGGTGTTTACCAAACCACTTTCAATTATTTATCAGCAGTTCTGGCTAACCAGAGAGGTTCCATTTGACTGGAAGTTGGCAAATGCGATCTAAAACAAGGGCCAGAAGGAAGATCTGGGGAGCTACAGGCATGTCAGTCTGACCTTGGTGCCGGGGAAGGTAATGGAACAGATCATCTTGAGTGTCATCATGTGGCACATACAGGATAACCAAGCGATCAGGCCCAGTCAGAATGGGTTTATGAAAGGCAGGGCCTACTTAGCTGATGTGATCTCCTTCTATGGCAAGCTGACCAGCTTAGTGGATGAGGGTAAGGTTGTGGATGTTGTGTGCTTAGACTTCAGTAAAGCCTTTAACACCATTTCCCACAGCATTATCCTGGAGAAACTGGCTGCTCATGGCTTAGATGGGCATATTCTTCACTGTGTAAAAAACTGGCTGGATGTTTGGACCTAAAAAGTTGTGGTGAATGGAGTCAAATCAAGCTGGTGGCCGGTCACGAGTGCTTTTCCCCAGGGTCAGTATTGCGGCCAGTTCTGTTTAATATCTTTATCGATGATCTGGATGAGGTCACNGTGTTGGTTGACAGCCGGCTGAACATGAGCCAGCAGTGTGCCCAGGTGGCCAAAAAGGCCAACAGCACCCTGGCTTGAATCAGGAACAGTGTGGCCAGCAGGACTAAGGAAGTGATTCTGCCACTGTACTCGGCACTGGTGAGGCCCCACCTTGAATATTGTGTTCAGTTTTGGGCCCCCACTGCAAAAAAGACATTGAGGTGCTGGAAAAAGTTCAGAGAAGAGCAGTGAGTCTGGTGAACGGTTTTATGAAGAAGTTTTATGAAGAGCTGCTGAGGGCACTGGGCCTGTTTAACCTGGAGGAAAACAGGTTGAGAGGAGACCTTATTGCTGTCTACAACTACGTGAAAGAAGGTTGTAGCCTGGAGGGTGTCAATCTTTTTTCCAGGGTAACAAGTGATAGGATGAGAGAAAATAGCCTCAAGTTGCACCAGAGGAGGTTTAGATTGGATATTAGGAAAAAACTTTAGTGAAAAGGTTGTGAAGCACTGGAACAGGTGCCCAGTGATGTGGCTGTGTCACCATCCCTGGAGGTGTTTAAAAGACACATAGATGAGGTTCTTAGGGACATGGTTTAGAGGTGGACTAAGCAATGCCAGGTTAACGGTTGGACTCCATGATGTTAAAGGTTTTTTTCTAACCGAAATGATTCTATGATTCTATGAATAGCAGTCTCCATGGACTTGGTGCCAGCTATTTTGGTAATCAACACATCTAAGTGACTTAAACATTCCTCTTAGGAATGAGGCTTGGAATTTCAGCTGTGTTGCTTAGACCAGAATTGCACCCACCCTCTCAGACACATGTTAATCTAAAAGAAGGATTAATAGAGTCACAATCTAAAGATTAGTACAGTGATAACTCTATTCTCTTCACTTGCAGAAAGAATGAAATTATTCAGAGCTCAGAATGTAGTTCCCTAAAGGAGAAAACAACAGCATAAGTGCCTTGAGTGGGTTTTGGTTTTACTTTGATTTTTTTCTCTCAAAAGTTGTGGCAATTGCAAAAAGTATTCCACAACCCTTTAGTGAAGGTCATAGTTTGCCAGCTGGACTCATGCTGAGAAAGAAATACTTGGTGAAAATGTCTAAAGAGATCAGCAGAAAACCAATACAGATACAACTGGGTATATTTGCTGATGGAAGATATCTGGCAGTACTGAAGAAAACAGTTTGTGTGAATAATAAATACTTTCAATAAGCAAGTTTACAATCGGTTATTAAAATGAACTCAGTTGATAGGATATCCATACTTACAAAGTGTTTATCTTTAGCATACCAATTATTATTTTTCAAAAGACTAATACCTCAAGAAGACAGTTGTAGTACTAAAAAAGAAACATTACCTTTATTTGCAATTGGAGTTTTGTATATCTGCTCAAACAGAGAAAAAAGAGAACTCATTAAAAAGTGAAAAGTGAGAAGCTTGTTGTATGTAGAACTTCGTTAAAAAAAAAAAAAAGAATTTGCCATTTGTTTTAACACTTGAAATATTCTGAAAAATTAATAGCATAGTTACTGAGTTCTTCCTTCTGAATATTTATTAGCTACCAATCTTCTAAAGTGATATTTTCACATGCCTTGTATGAAGAAAGTGATTGATTGTTTTCTGCTATACAAAAGCGGGGAAACCCTGAATCATTAAAATCAGTGACCTCTGAGATTTTGGGCTCACAATAAGGCCTTAGATTGAAACTTGCCAGTGTAACATACCTTTTATAAGTTCTGGATGGTGTTCATTCCTGCAACCTGCTAAATATGATCTCTTTTGGGAACCTGTCAGTCTTTGCCTCCAGAAGGTACCTTGCTTTGTGCCAAGGCTGGAACACTGAATTTGGAGCTAATAAGAGATTACTGACTGCTTATTTCTAGGATTTTCTGCTTTTCCTGAGATGCACCAGCACCACACATTGGCTGGGTTTCATAGAATAGAATAATAGAATCATAAAATACTTTGTGTTGGAAGGGACCTTCAAAGGTCATCTGGTCCAACCCCCAGCAATGAGCAGGGACATCTTCAACTAGATCAGGTTGCTCAGAGCCCCATCCAGCCTGGCCTGGAATGTCTCCAGGGATGGGGCATCTACCACCTCTCTGGGCAACCTATGCCAGTGTTTCACTACCCTCCTTGTAAAAAGTTTCTTCCTCATTTCTGTCCTGAATCTCCCTTATTTTAGTTTAAAACCATTACCCTTTGTCCTGTCACAACAGACCCTGCTAAAAACTCTGTCCCCATCTTTCTTATAGGCCACTTCTAAGTACTGAAAGGCCACAATATGGCCTAGCCAGAGCCTTCTCCAGGCTGAACAACTCCAGCTCTCTCAGCCTGTCCTCACAGGAGAGCTGTTCCATCCCTCTGATAATTTCTGTGGCCTCCTCTGGCCCCTCTCCAACAGGTCCATGTCTTTCCTGTACTGAGGGCTCCAGAGCTGGACACAGGACTCCAGGTGGGGTCTCACCAGAGCAGAGCAGAGGGGCAGAATCACCTCCCTCAACCTGCTGGACACGCTCCTTTTGGTGCAGCCCAAGATACAATTGGCCTTCTGGGCTGCAAGTGCACATTGCTGGTTCATGTCCAATCTTTCATCCACCAGTACCTCTAGTCCTTCTCTGCAGGGCTGTTCTCAATCCCTTCATACCCAGCCTGTATTGAGAGGTTGTGGAGTCTCCTTCTCTGGAGACAATCAAACCCTACTGGACACATTCCTGTGTGATCTGCTCTGGGTGAACCTCCTTTAGCATGTGGGTTGGACTATATGGTCTCCAGAAGTCCCTTCCAGCCCCAAACATTCTGTGATTCTGTGATACTGGGAGTTGCCCTGACCCAGTATGATCTGAAAATGTCTAGACCTCGTGCTTTGTTTCTGTGGGAGAACGATCCTGCCTCCACAGAGCTACCAGGCTGGAGGCTCCCTAGCCCAGCTTGTTGCAATGTATCAGTCACTAGAATTTCTTACGGCTGTGTCTACAGATCATCGCATCCTTTAGCTTGCAGTTATATCACATTTATTTCATACTTCGCTCTTTCAGCATGTTAGCTTTTAACTCATAATGTGAACCAATAAAATTTTGGGTAAAGGAAATTATTTTTCATGTTTAGGACTGAAATTTGGAATTATGAGAAACGTGTTTAAGTGCCTTAAGTTTTCAGAGGCCAGAGCCAGTTATTAAATCATCATGAAATATGTGAGTATTAATTTCACAGAATATTTCTGCATTGCTTAACAGTCTGTCTTGATAAACAGCTCTTCCTATTATCTCCTTATTTTTATATTATGAGGGAGTTTTCAAGATAGAAAACAGACGGAAAAATCTAATGAGTGGGTCATTTCTGAATAAATCTATTTCTAAAAAGTGATGATCATCTAAATAAATTATTTTGAAATTTTCCTTCCAAAGAAAACCTTTCTTCTGCAGAAATTAAGAAGTACTTCAGTTGAAGAAGGTGACAAGACAACAGTCTTTGGTAACTTGTCGTATTTCTGCCTTCTTTAATAGAAAAAAAAATAAGAGAAGTTGTCTTTTTGGCTTCTTTCTTTATTGCCTAAATGGTACTTGAAATTATCTTCATAAAATAGACTCAATCATTATCTAACAGTGTCTGAAAGTTGTTTGCAACACTGTTCAGTTCTACTTCATCTCATTTTCCACTCAGCAGACGATGCCATCTGCAGCATGCCAGCACCATTTTCATCCCTGTAAAAGAAAACCGAATATATTTAAACTGCCAAAAGAATCAGTTAATCTCATAATGGAAAGGATAATAAATAATATGGCATATTAATTATTAAAATGTCTATCTAACACTGTAAGTACATAGTACACTATTCTGTTTAGACAATCCACTGCATTTATTTAAAACTTGTGAAATGACATTGTGCTTGAAAGTTGAATGGAATCCTTGAAATCCACTGAATTCAAGGAAAAGCTGCTTTTAGCCTGAACAGAGCATAACATTAAGTTCCATTTCTTTAGTATTAAATCTGAAGGAACACAAAGAGCCTTCTGGACCTTCATGGGTGTATCAAGCCAGAAGACACATATCTCACACTGCAAAGAGAAGCCTATTTTCAGGAAAGGTTACATAGGAAAGTAGCTCACAAATGGGAGAAAACACCGCACTTCCAGGGATCCCACTGCTCCATGGTGGCAGCTGAAGTATAGCTGGGTCTCTGGATGAGCTGTCAGTGACAGCCTCATGCACTTTTACTGATGTACTTGCATTCACACCTGGATATTTAGGTTATGGCTGTTATGGGACATAAATTTTATGTGGAAACAACACTGGAACATCTCACAAGTCAGACCTTCTCCCTTCTGGTTCAGAACATTTCTCAGAGCTGTGGTAGGACTTGCAAGATGTGTGTAGACGATGGTTTATTTTGGAATTTGCTTGGTCCAAGTTCGCCTGAGTGTCCACTGAATTTTCTTTGTGCTCTGGATGAACCAAATCTCTATAAAACAGACATTAATCTTCTCTTCCTTTGTGCTATATTGAACTTTTTCTATTTAAAGAAAATAGTCCATCCACCCTGCTTCGAGGACTTTGCAAGAAACTATCCCTAAAAAGTACCTCGTTGTATAACAAGAGGGATTTTTGTGTACAATATGCTGCTATTCTGTGTGAGGAATCATAGAAGAAATTGTTCTGGAACTTTTTAAACTTTTAGGATTTGAAGAATAATTTAGGTTGAAAGATGACTTGGTCATCTGGTCCAAACCCTTGTTAAATTAAACCAATATCGACTTAGATCAAGGAGTATTACATATCCCGTGCTCATTTTGCCTTGTCATGTGGACAGTTCAACTCTTCCCATTACACCTGATAAATTTCACGACCCTCTTGAAGTATCTGTGCAGAGACTCTGCATGGTTTGTATGTTAATGAAAATGCATGGTGTGTATGAAATGTTAATGAAAAAAATCTTCACTGAATAGCCACACAAACGTAGAAAGGGTGGGGGTGGGAAGTTCTTTGGGGAGAGAGAGCAAAAGTAAAAATGATTCCTTCTTTTCTAATAGGTATAACAGTGAGAGACAACCCCTTTTGTGGGAGTGACTAAAACACGTGGTCACCATAACTGCACTTTCAAATAAAACAAGTTATGAAGAAATATGTAGACACGCTGTTTGAAACCCTCTCTATAAAAAGTTGTAGTGAAATGCAGGCTATAAAAACTGGTAGTTTTGACTGCAGCAAGTGAGGATTTTATGTTTTTAGTGAAATTCCTTGCTCCCTTTTATTCTCTAGTATTTATTGACCTTTGAGCCTTTTATCCATTTCCTATTATTTGGCTATATAGGTAATCATAGCAGTGGGCTAATAAAGCAAGAAGGTATATTAACCCCAAAGCCAAATGATCACATGAGATTCCAGTCTGCGGGGTACAACTATTTCATAAATGCATGACAGTGCAAATTTTGTGAGTGCTCTAGAGGCAAAACCCAGGTTATCCATGTACACATCCCCACTTTTATCTGTGTGTGTATTTCTGTGCATCTGTGGATAAGTATGGTAAAGACCAGAGGCATTTTATGGCCAGAAATACGTTTTCATTATAATGAGTGTAATTTCTAGTAATCAAACTGTATTCAGTGGTCCTAAATAGCTCTGTCACTGCGTATCCTTTCCAAGTTGTGTGTCACAGTTTCCAATGACTTTGTGGTTAAGATTCAGCAGCAATGTCCTATAAAACTGAATATTATGGAATATAATTAATGAAGGGACTGGTTGTAGCAATATAATTAAAGAAGAGTAGAAGTTTTTATTTAAAGACTAAAATTTAGGGGATCATCCCTAAAAACCTGTCCCACAATAACAATTTTTTTCAGAGTCATGTAGCTTTTCAGATTGTGGACAATTCTTTTATTTTGTTAGCTTGACATTTGCACAGACTTCACTGTTTTATGATATCTTTTCAGTTTCATCCATTTCTCCTAAAAAAATACTGTGCTTTGAGTTAACTTGCTGGTCACTAACTTGGCTTGTATTGCCTGGAAACAGAAAATTGTTGTGCCTTGGCTTAAACTAAGGGTTCTTAGGATGACCACAGTGAATTTTAGGGTCTTCATTCAGAGGTACCTGAATTCTTACCTGAGAAAACTGAAGGTTAGAGATCTTTTGCTGGCCAGGAAGGAGTCCAAAGTGTCCTTAGCTCCCAAATGATCATGATAATCAAAAGGAAAACAAACAAACAAAACCAAAAATCCAAACTCAAAACTAAAACACTCCAAAACCCAAGCTCCAACATAGTAAATAAGCTAACAGTCAGGCACTTTCATAGGAAGAAGATTTATTCCAGACTACTGTTTATCTGGTGTGTGCCCTCTACTTCTTATAGATTGTTCTCTCAACCTCTCAAAATATTCTGCTTTTAATGAATTTCATAAAACATCCAAATCATACACTTTGGTTCTCACTGACCAGTCTGTTCAGGTATGAAATAGTTTCACTTGGAAGATCTGGTGCTAAAATCTTCAGGTTAGTGCCTACTGTTCATCTCATTTTTCTGTCAAACACTGTCACTAGATATACTGCAGTTCACCACTGAAGTCTCAACCTTACGAGGTGCCTCCTCAACTACCACTATTGCAAGGCATTGCTTCTTTCAGTAGTCCTAGCAACTCGTATCTGTAATACAGAAGTTACACCTCTGCTGTAATTCAGCACCAGAAGTTGGTAGAAGTAATTGCTCTATCAGTTTCTGAACCTGTTCAAATCCAGCAACTTCTGAGATGGGATTTTTGCTTTAGAAATATTGTTGTGGCTGTAAGTATGAGCGTAAGCATAGAGTCACAGAGTAATTCAGGCTGCAGGTGACCTCAGAAGGTCTCTAGGCCAAACCCTGCTTAAAGCTAGGTTAGTTCTGGGATCAGAGCAGGTTGCTCAGGGCTTCATCCTGTTGGAAACCTCTGAGGATGGAGACTGCACAAACTCTGGAGTAACTGTTCCAGTGCTTGACTAGTTCATATCATGGCTGTTCTTGGAATAATGAAGTCAGTATTTTTTCCTCATTCCTATGCATCTCACATACATGTGGGAGATGTTCCCAAGTCCCATTTACCTGACCATCATACGTATTTAATTACTGAACCATTTATAAAGCAGGAAACCAACACATAGGAAAAGGGGGGCAATTTGCCTTGAGCCTTAAAACACGAAATATTAGACAAACGATGTTCAGTATATTATAAATCATCCACATGTAAAGAAAGCCAGTGTTATGCTTTTGGATCACTGGTATATTTATCCCTGAGGCATTTAGGTAGGTGTAAGATAAAACCCAGTATCAATCTGCCAGTCAGCAACACAAAAAGTAATACAAACCACCATAAGAGTGATACGTTTATAGTTTTTGATTGTCTGTTTGTTTTCCTTCAATCGAGCCCCTTCTTGCTCCATGCTTTTCAGGACCCCAGCATAGTGATAAGCATTTTACTGGCTAACCCCCTCCCCCTCCTGGAGTTCTCCGTGAAAAGGCAATTGCCCTTGAAATTTTTAGCAGCATTAGTTCAGCTAGTGATACTGCATTGAGTAAAAAAACCCCACATATTTACAACTGAAAAGGTACATTATTTTAAAGCATAAAGAAAGCTAAAAGTTAAATATTGGAACTCATACGGAAATAGCCCTCCCTGGACTGCAAGGCACTGTATTTTTGCAAAGGAAATCAGGTTTTAATTGATTAAAATAGGAGTATTTGGAAAGCATGTCACTAGAAAGAAGCAGTCTATGCTTCCATAGTATAAGCCAAGCTCCCTGAACCCCAAACCAATTCCAAACTAGATAGGACACTTNTTTTTTTTTTTTTTTTTTTTTTTTTAAGTATGTGAGTCCAGGGAGCAAAGAAATATGGTGTTCACAATTCACTTATATGTTACTTCAAAGGAAGCCTGGTTACAGGGAAACAGAATAAAATGATAGGATTGGACTAGTGTTGAGTCGAACACCAACAACGTTTGCACGGTTGCTGTGTAATATTTGTCTAAGCAGCATAGCTTCGAAGCAGCAGGGATTAGCCTTTTGAAATATTATCCTCAAAGGAAAATTGCAAACAAACAACGAATCCAAGGGGAATCAAATACAAAAGTTGACATTAACTTAAGAGTGCATTTGCACAGCTAACCACTAAACATCAAGAAATGCCACAGTTCAGTCTGGCTGTGTAATTGTGCTGCTGCTGTTTCGTGTGCATTATCTCACAGGCTGATTACGTGGATGTCTGAAGTTGCTCAGACAGAATCTATCAGATATAATGACCCCACACAGATATAAACCTACGCACGTGTTTTGTATTCCTCGAGGATGTGACAGCAGCCAGTGACAAATTTGTGGATATGAGACAGCTAGTGGACTCAGACTCCAGTAAAACAAAAGTCAAAGATCTGTCATCTCAAGTGCCACGGAGACCTCTATAAGGTGATCTCAAGATGAAACCTGGAATATAACCTGAATATTAACCTGAATGTTCCTGTGAAGGAGTAGAAAAAATATCTCTGGAGACTGCAAGTCAGTGCTTTGTTTTTCCTGGCAAATTGAAGTCAGAAATGAACAGGACATGAAAATCTGATATCTTGCCTCAGAGGCCTGTAGTTTCAGAGGTGGCCTCCACCTGAGACCACATGTGAGTTGGTGTTCACCTGTGAAACAGGTCTATGTGTCTAGTCTTGAAGCCACTGTCGCCACCTTCTGCTATGCCAACCTATTGCTGTCACAATTGATTTTGACAACTGCAGAAGGTCCGCTGAGCTGATTCTCTCATCTTTCCCTTTTCTCTGATAAGTCTTCCGAAAACATGAGGTAGAATGCTCAGATAACAAACTACAGCAGAAACATTTTGAGTGTATATGTGCATGTGTCCAGAAACAATCCAAAAGAAAAAGAGAAAAGACAAGGACAGCCCTCATAGGAGAACAAGGTATTATCTCAGAGATGTGGAATGAGGAAAGGTAAAAAAATTGGTTAACTTCCCAAGTCAAAAGGGACAAATCTCTTCCTACCATGACTTTACAAGTAAAGTGACAGATATGCCATCATTTTTAAAATGAGTTTTGGAGCTAGACACAAAATTCTACTTTACTTGTTGCCTTTTACTGTTGCCTGACTAAAGAACAAAGCAAGATGACTGCTGTGTTTTAATCAACAGTTATAGTGTCCTGGTATGGGATGTAATTTCTAGCTATGCTTTCTATCTATACAGTCCAAATTCTTTTTGGGTGCTAGAAACTGCCTGTAGCACCATCCCTGTTGTGCTTCTTTTCATCTATTCTCATCCTGGTCAGATCAAACTGGAAGGGATTTGCAGGTGGCTCGTAGGGTGCTGTGAGCCCTGGAATTGGGAAGGAGCTCCCCAAACATATAATGGTGTAAGTCACAAGCTTTCTGCTCCCCTCAGCCTTATTCCTTATAGCTAGGTCTGCAATGAAGCGTGCTTAGGGAGCAGGGACAGCTGAGATGCGTATCCAACATCACCTTGGAGGTGGTAGAGGGAGGTAGCTGAGACATTTTGCAGGGCAATTGTATTGAGAAGGCAAGGGAGATAATAACAACAAATAGATTGTGAACTAAGAGAAACAGGGACCAGTAGGAGCTGTAACTGTGGTAATCAATCATCCATGCTCTGAAGCAAGTGGCTGCAGAAAAATCCATCCTTCAGCCATGTACTCATTCTCTCTTCTTTTCTGAATGTCCTTATCATGAGAGTGTCTGTGATATACAGAGGATTCAGTGGATATAGCAGCAGGCTTACAGGGCTGTGTAAAGAAATACTCTCACCTTTCTCTTCCTTTGATGTGGTAACTCTGTGCAAACAGCAAAAACTGTAGAGCTTCATCCAGTACCCTGTGACTTCTCATCAGACACCTTGACAAACTGAATACATTGTTTAACATAATTCTCTGTGTTTGGTACCACAGCCAGATTTTTCAGTCATGTAACTGGTTTCAGTGTAAGCTAACATGAATAGACTTCCCAAAGAAGCACCTTACTGAAATTTAGTTGGAAACTTTCACTTGCACAATTCTTTCTGGCTTCCGGCTGCTGATAGTACAAAACTACCAGACTAAACACAGTTTGCATGCCTATGAGGTATTCTGAGTGCTTAGAAGAAGAAGTTGGATGAGCAAATAAGCAGTTTATGATGTGAAGGCACACAGGTGTTTGGTTCAATGGAAAACCTTTAAAGCATGTTTGGAGCAATTTCAGGAATTATTGGACTGTCAGGTCAGTTTTCCTCACCTCCTTTCCTGTAATCCCTTCACACAGCCAGGTAGGACTCTATATTTTCCCTAGGTTGGTTTCACAGTTACTTGGACTGCCAGTTGTCTTCCCAACCTCCTCCTGTCAGACAGACAGATTTAACATGAAATCCACGTGTTTTAGAGAGGGTAGGTCACGCTTAGTAAGACTCTTACTAGAGACAATTGTGGAGGTCTGTTTGATGCAAGCAGTACGAAAATATAGTCAAGGACTGGAAGTGTTCACAGACCGGCTGCTGCAGATGAGAGATGCGCTTTGGCATGGATGGAGGCAGCACACAGAGGAAGTATCAGAGCCAGGAGATACCACCCTCCTTTGCTACAAACCCTCCTCACAGTATTTGGTAATGAGAAGTACCCTCTTCCGCAGCTTTATTCTTGCTCCTGGGCAGAGTGGGGGAATGGTCGCCAGATGCTTTTTTTTTTAGCAAGAAAGGAGCTAGGGGATCTGGCAGAAAATAAATTGCCTGGGAGGAGAGGAGAATAAGCCATTTGGGGAACACTACTGAGTAGTGGATATACCAGGCCTAAGGGGACTGTTTATATCTTGTTTTATCTCAGTAAGCCAGAGGGAAATGCTCTTTCAAACGTTAAAATTCATTAGAGCTTTAGAGAGAAAAGCAGGGCCTGGATAACCAGATGTTTGGATGGGGTAAACTCTGGCAGTTGTTAATTAACTATTATAGAAGTTGGACAGGAACAGACAGTTTGGTCACAATAGAAATAATAATATGCTGATCTTTTTTGTTTTTCCATGTCCCACCACCCCACGGCTGCTTGCTTGTTCCTCAGAGATATCAAACCATTGGCCACAGCAGCTAGAAATGCGCTTTAAACAGCTGTCATTTCGCATCCTGCTGGTTGTTTAGCTCCCTTTTATCCTCTGTCCCAGATGCGGGGCTCTCTTTCCATCAATGATTTACTTGCATAGTTCGTCTGCTTGAAATAATGACTGTCCTTCCTGAGCAAGTTCTTCTCTGGTGTTTTGAAGAAAGAACACCCTCACACCCCCCATAATTAAATTTATTGTCAAACATTTTTATTTGTTGATGTTTGTTTACTGTTAAATACTGGCAGCTGAGCAACCATTGTTCATGGTGGTGTGGGTAAATCTACACAGCACAATGGGCTGCCGTGTGAGCATATATTTTCTCTTGTGTTTTCTTTAGCACAGGCAAGTTAAAACAATATAGAGCTATTTCAGTCACAAACTCTGAACAAGGAATTAAGAATTAAACAGAGAAATCCTTCAGATTCTGGTAAGAAAAAGCAGCTGAACCTCATTCTCGTGATGAACTGAATGACATCCAACCTTCTGGTTTTACAGACAGAAGTAGGAGAAAATACTAGTCTGCTAAAAAGTCACTAATAGCTGCCATCAAACAAGTCTGATCCAAAGACCACCAAAAAGCATAATTTATGTGCTGGGGCTTCCAGACAGGCTTTTCCAACTGAACACCTTAAAGGCTGTGACACAGTCAAGGGTTTGCTAGGATCAGACACCAGCAGTTAGATTTCCCATGGATTTATAATCCCCAATCCGTACTGTGCAGCCTTGATATTGATGGGCATTTCACCTATGGATATGGGTGAGTTTTCTCCCTGCAATGTTGAAGAAAGGGACATCTTCAGTCTTAGGTGACCATTTTTAGTAGATTTAACTTACACCCACACCCTCCCAGGGGACAGTGTGTTATCTGGATGAGCATTGGTAATTTGGCAATGCTGCAACAGAAGGCACCAGCTCAGTTACTTCTCCTTTACTCCTAAAGAAATTTAAATTCACAAATTGTTAATTACTTCCTGGTATCTGGCCTCACAGATCTTTATGTTTACAGGCAGGCACACAGCGGTTTGTTTTTTGCAGGACCCAGAATGAGACCATGAGACACTTCTGCGAATGTATGCGTAGAGTAGGTTATGCAAACTGGGACTCATAGAATCATGTTACCATATTACATGTTTAGGATCTCTACAATTGACTGAAACTTAAAAGAATGACAGAATAGAAGCTGTTTGGGTAACAAAGTCTGAGAAGGTCCCCATTACTGTAATCTTTCTTGCTTATACCCAGGAGGCGTCTCTGACTTAGGTTACCTTAAACACTTTTGGGACTGAAAAAGGGGTATGTCTTTATTCTACGTTTTGTAACAAAAGGGGAAGGTAAAGAGCAGAGGAGAAAGGTGAAATGAAATTAAATAATGAAATGAAAGAAGGCAAAGCCAGCAACAAATACACCAGTGGTAAGAGGAGAGCTGCCTTCTGACCTCTTCTTGACCAGAAGAACTGATCCAGGATGACATGACTTTGGCACCAGAGCTTGGGGAGCTCCTGAGGAAACAGGGATGTCTAGGAAGAAAAGAGGGTAGCAGAAGCATTGCTGTGGAACTTAGTGGGAGCCCAACATGGCCACTAAAAGACATCACTCAACACTATGAGTACAAGGGTTTGTAAATCGTTCTTAGAAAAGTTCTGAATAGGAAGGAGAATTTGGGGCACAAATAATGTGTTTTCTGCTCCTTTTCTGATTCTCTCATCTCTGTTCTTGTCTTTGAGTTTTTTTTTTATTTGTTTGTTTGTGTGTTTGGTTTTTTGTTTGGTTGTTGTTGTTGTTTTTAAACCATGTCTACTCAGCAGTCACAGGCAGTGTGTTGTTTGCTTAGACATGAAGTAATCCCTGCTTTCAGGCCTTTCAAGCTGTGCTATAGCATCTTCTGCAACTCACTACATCTAGACTTTGTTAATATGTTTCAATGACTCCTAAAGAACAGATTTTCCTATTTAGAAGTGATAGTAGTGGTTAAAAGGTTTTTATAATGAGCAAGTAGTTAATATGAGATTGGGAAGATTTATTCTAGCTACAGCTGTCAAAACTTACGTGGTAATTAATATTTTATTTATTTATTTGTTTGTTTGTTTATTTATTTAATTAATTGATGTAGAAGCACTTTCACTCACCCTGCAAAGAATGTATTGAGGACAGATTGCAGTGACTGAAGGCAGCGAACCCTTGAGAGGCAAGATTGTGCCTCCATTGAGTACATTAAACAAGCTTATTTTTATGATTTGGGGTTAGCAATGGTTGTAAACGACTGAAAAGAGTCTTTATCATCCACACAAATTTAAGTAACTAGTTCATCCATTTGTCATACTGCGTGAAGTCATAGAACTGCTGTTCTTCTGTGCGGCGACTAATGGCATCACAGACACTGACCTTCTAGGAGGTGAAACCTGCGTAACTTTAGTCCATTACTATTTCATAATGCTCATATAAACTGTTTGATGATGATGGAATTAGTTGAACCACTTCTCACTAATAAATATACTTACTAATTTACTGAAGACTTGTCTAATTATTATGTTATCTACTGTACTAAAGAAATCCATGGCCATGGTAGCAAGACAACCTTGAAAAGCCTCAAGCAGTTTATAACTGGTGCTTGGCACCAGTAGATACTAACATTTTACTGGTTTCGACAGATTTGAAGATAAAAGTATGTGGTGTCATAAAGAAAATGTTGTGACTGTGAGTGGCTCCCAAAGCTCTGAGATAAAGTCTGAGCTTTAATTCAGTGCTTTCCTACCTCTTTCAGTTTGTGGATCTTTAAATTTTGTAGTAGTAAAGCCTATTGAAGACTTTGCATATATAATTAGTTACAAAAGATAACGTGCTCTTTCAAAAAATCTAGTTTTTCAGGCACCTTAGAAATAGTCTACAAGACTTAAAGGGGTCTGCAAACAACAAGCTGAAAACAAGTGATTTAAAGCATAAAGGGTGGTGTTCACTGAGCTGTCAGTGTACGGACAGCATCTAGTAATGATGGATAGTGAGAAAAGCCATAGTAACACTAGCATCTTTAATACATACTTGATTAACTATGTTCATTTATCACCCTTCTGCAAGGTCAAATGTTTGCTGCAGGAGAGTTTGCCATCTCTTGGCTTTGTCTGTTCATGTTTGTATGTGTGTGTGTTGCTCTGCAGTGATTGCTTCACAAGGAAAACTAATCTCCTTGGAGCTACCAGAGGACAGATTTTCTTTAAGTGATGATTTTTTAAGTTGTTAGAGTGCAAGGACCAATCCTGTCATTGTATATGATTTATCTGGTGGGTGGGAAAGTTGTCTGCAGCATGCGGATTTATTCTGAACTATAAGAAGCTATAGCACTGTAGGAATTTTTCATTACTTGGATGTACTGATGTGTGAAAAGTGTTGTTTGCAATGTTTGAAAAATAGCCCAAGAGCAGGATAAAAACCTCTCTAGCTTCTTGTGAAATCTCATCATTTATGATGTAACTGAAAAAAAACCCCAAACTACACATGGAATAAAATAAATGTGCATTAATTTTCCACAGAAAAAAACCTGCCCTTTTTCAGCTTTTAAGAGCCAAAAAGCCGTTAACCATAAGTGGACATTTATCACTTTTTTTGTGAAGACAAATTTGAAATGAAAATTAAGCATTTTCATCTTTTTTATGAACTCTTAAATAATTTTTATAATGTCATATTTGTATTCACGCATTCACACATACCTTTTCTAAAGTTTTCCTTTTTGTTTACTTTCGGAACAGCTGTTTTTTTCGTTTGTTTGTGGGTTTGTGGGGTTTTTTTGTTTGTTTTTTGGGGTTTTTTTTGTTTAGACAGTTGGGAAGTATGAGCTATTAATTTTTTTTTGCTCAACACAAGGTGGCAGTAAGACATTGCCCAGTGACATGCAACTGCTTGAGCTGCTTGTTTTCCCTCCTGTTTACTTAACCTTCAGATAACAAAAGCCGTCCTGATGAATGAGCATTGAAAGCAAGAGTTTGTAATAAGAACAGTTTAGAAAGATGCCCAGATAAAGAAAATACTTCAGATAAGAATCCAAATGATTTGTTAAATTATAATAAGCCATGTTGTATAATACCCAGGACAGTATCATGAAACGCTGTATTTCTCTCTCTTTTTCCCTTGTGTTGTTATTGTTTCCTTAGGATTTGCACAGTAAATAAAGGCTGCTCAGTGCAAAGGTGTAATTTTACCAGGTTTTCAAGTGTTAATTTATCAATATTCCTGATATTGGTTGAGATTCTGCATTTTGGAAAGGACAAAGATTTCTACCGATGTTCTTTGCTGTCTAGAAAACACTTCAGTGTCACTGCACTGAATAGTAGCTACAGTGATAAACAACTTTTCAAATGCAATGGGAGAGTGGCATGAAGGAAGATGTGCCTGAGTATTCCATTGGCAATGTTAAGAGAGGGTTTTTTTGTTTGTTTGTTTTTGTTCTGGGCAGGTACAGTTCATATGGTAAAAATCCTGAGTGCAGACCAGCGAGCTGCAAATATAGCTGCTGTTGCTTTTGTTATTCATATTAATATTCCAGCAGGCCCAAAGCAGATTCAAAGCATGGCTGAGCTACTGAACATGCTAATATGATTAAAATTCTGACCTGGCAGATGACCCTGGCAACCACAAGCCTGTCAACCTCACTTCTGTTCCTGGAAAAATCATGAAGGAGATTGTTCTGGGAGTTATCGCAAAACATCTGAGCAACAATGCAGTCATTGGTCCCAGACAGCATGGGTTCACGAGGGGAAACTCCTTCTTAACAAATTTAATCTCATTCTTTGGTAACATTACCCACCTAGCTGACCAAGGGAAGCTTGTCGATGTGATCTTTCTGGATTTTGGTAAAGCCTTTGATACTGTCTCTCGCAGTATCCTCCTGGACAAGATGTCCAACACACAGCAGTGGGTGAACAATTGGCTGATGGGCCGGGCTCAAAGGGTTCTAGTAAATGAGGTTATGTCAGGCTGGTGTCCAGTCACTAGCAGGTTCCACAGGAATCCATCTTAGGGCCAGCACTCTTTAATGTCTTTATAAATGACTTGAACTCAGGACTTGAGGGATTACTTAGTAAATTTGCCAGTGACACGAAATTGGGAGGAGCTGTCAATGCTCTTGAGGGCAGAGAGGCCTTGCAGCGGGAACTGGACAAATTGGAGAAGTGGGCAATCACCAATTGCATGACGTTCAACGAGTGCAAGTGCTGGATTTTGCACCTGGGACACGGCAACCCTGGCTGTACATACAGACCGGGGGATGAGATGCTGGAGAGCAGCTCCGTGGAGAGGGACCTGAGGGTTCTGGTCCTGGCAGCCAAGAGGGCCACCGTGTGCTGGGTGAATCCAGCACAGCATCGCCAGCCGGGCCAGTGGGGTGATTGTCCTGCTCTGCTCTGCACTGGTGTGGCCTCACCTGGAGCACTGGGTGCAGTTCTGGGCAACACAGGATGAGAAGGATTGTCCTATTCGGGGACAGGAGTTGAACTCGATGATCCTTGTGGGTCCCTTCCAACTCAGGACATTCTATGATTCTATGAAAATTCATCCTTGTGGGACAGATTATGGTGTTTTAGGCCCATATCACTCTCAGCTTCCAAGAATACTATGAAGTGTTTATGCATTGTGTTTTTGGCTAGCCGTTCACCTGAAACAAAGTTTCAGCAGGACAACCTGAACCTCCCAGCAGTCGCTTGGTTTGTCTGTAGCTTTTGTACCCACCAACAACCCTCTTGAGTACCAAACAAAGATGATAGATGCTTCAGACAAACTGACTTAATGGAAACTCTGCCTTCTTGCTTCACAGGTTATGCACATGTGGGTTATTTTCCAATAACTGGTTGGCAGAGGTCATGTTGTTTTGTTTTCCATCAGAATGAATTACTTATAGCTTCTAAAATCCAATACCTCTGTTGACACTATGAACTTCTGTGCATGTGGATCTTGCAACTTGGAATAAGCATTCCTTAGTATCTGTCAAAAATATAGTAGTTTTCTGGTGTCAAATACTGTTAGACAACAGTGTAGACCTACTTTTCCCTTGCTTACCGCTTATAGTTTTGCCCTTGAGTACTTGCCATCTGGAGATGAATTATGGGCCTTAGAACTCTGCAAAATAACATAGTTTTCAGAAAGAAAATTCCCAACTCTGTGATCTTGATTTTTTACTATCGGCTTGGGTCATGAAGAGTAGGCCCTACAGAGCACCTTTAAATTAGTATTTCCAAAATTCTCACTGTGTGATTCGTGCATGAACACTGGGTTTGGAGTAAGAAAATGACATACCGTAAAACTCATCAGCTTGATTGACGTCTATGATTCCTTGATATAATAGTTCATTTGAGGGTCAGAAGGACTTTTCTGGGAATCTTCTGAGGATTCAGCTGTTGTCCAAGAGCTCTTTGCTGAATGTTTTGTGTCAGTTTCATGACTTTGAGTGCATCATAAAACAAGAGAAGTGTGGAAGTATTGTTATTATTGGAACATAAGGTGCTGAACTAACAAGTTGAGTGTCTTTTTTTATAGGGCTAAAGATAACAAATGCTACAATACTTTGCTACTATGTGATATTTATTCGCAGAGAACCAGGGCTCCTGTTTTGATATATACCTGAAGTTGCCTTGGATGGAACTCCAGCAAATCTGAGACTGTTCAAAATGTGACTGTTGTAGAATGTAGACTCCTCTATAAAGGAACCTTCTCTGAAAGTCTCCAGCTATGTGTGAGGTCTTCCTTTCTAAGGGAGTTCTAGTATCTGATAACATTCTTTTGAAGTTTTAAAACTATATTTATTTTAATCACATGGCACTGACCATACCATTAATTTAAGTTAGTAAGCCTGAAATAACATTACATTTTTGACACCCTCACATTATACTTGGAAGGGCTGAAACACTAGTAAATAGAGCTATTCCATTGAAAGCCCAAGGGAGGGACATGGAAAACAAACCAAAACAAAACAGCCACATGGTCCAAGAAAGAAATCTGAGGTCAAACAGTTTTCATGGGAGACAAACTACGTGGCTGGGACTATCCTGGCAAATTGTGGGTTACAAAATCTCTCCTGAGAATTTATCATGGCCAATTGCTGTATTAGCTTTCCACTTCTCCATCTGTTTGTGGGTGTGGACAGCACTCAGAAGTATTCCCCTTCATGAGACTTTTTGTACAAGAAAGCACAGATGAGATGCCAGGACAGGCTCTATCTGAATGGACTTGCCCTGATGCTCGTAGGCTGGCTTGCCGTGTTCACGTACACAGCAGATAGGTTCTCACACTTCAAGCTTCTCTGCACAGTGGACAGTTCTCTGGCATGGACCATGTTCTGTAAGCACATGAGAAACAGTGCGATGTCTGCTGAGAAGCAGGATAACCTTAGGGTTAAAGACATTTTGAGGAATTTGAAAGCAAGTTAAGTTGTCTACATAAACAAGGCCATTCTGTCCCTTCTGAAGTATTTCTTGTTTTCTGCTTGTAATTAATACACTCAGTCACATCATTTTTCATACAAACACATGATTTCCAACTCTTTTCCCACCCATATTAAAGTTGGTATAGCAACCACTAGTTGCTATACAATTTTTCAGCTGTATTTTTTTAGTAGGCAAAAGCCATGAAGGATGCTTCTCTTTTGCATCACACTATTGTTAAGGAGATTTTTCTTGGCTTTACCTTAAGGCTGTACCCACAAGTTAAAAGTCGTGGTTTTAAACAAACCAAGAAAACAGAGAGAAAGAACTGAGGTCCCCTATAAAACCCCATCCACTCTACCTGTTAATCTTCTAGGTACACATGGATATTACACCCATGTTAGAGAACAAAGCAGCATGGAGATCTTGTCTTCCCTGACAGTGGTGCCCCAGGACTCTACCTTTAATTCTGGCTCATTTACAGTAATAAAAAACCCCAAACCCCGACGCTAAAAAGCTTGCCAAAGCAGAAGCTTTAAGTTTTCTAAAACTTTAAAGATTTTTTTATATTATTGAGACTTCAGTAGTGGTAGCCCACAGAATTTTGCAGTTATTATTGGTACCAGAGAGACCACAGAAACACCATGTGAGTCCTTGTGATTGCTCTGGATGGGCGACTGCAACAAAACTTATCTGTAGTAGGCTTCGCCGAGCAGTATGAATGCGTAGTTTTGTTGAGAGTACTCTGAATAGGAGTTCAAAAGTTCATTTTTTTCTTGGCTAGAGGGAGTGTTAAAAGCCCTCCCTGGGGAAATGATACTACTAGGCAATGAGTTAAAAATACTGATTTATCCCATTTGATACATTACAAACAAACAGAAAATATGTTTCTATGCCAGATTTAAAGTGCAAGTTCCAAAGGAATAGGGGATGTGATTTCAAAGGGACACCAGTACCTACCATTTCCAGTTGCCTAGCTCTACATCTCTCACAAAACAGAAAGGAGATGTTCTGGATTTCTAACCTCTGATGCTCCCCATGCCTTATATTTGGGACATGAACAGCAAACTGTGGGTTCCAGTTGCACAATGGAGACCCGATGTCCATAAAGTAGCTTTTGTAGTATCTAGCTTGTACATCTGAATTGACAGAATAGGTAAAGGGGTTTTTGTTCAGCTGCATGGATGTCGAACAACCTGGTCGGCCCTTCTGGTCTGGCTGCCTGTCAAGACAGGTGTTGGCCACCTGCAGGTCCTGGGGTAATGGCCTCTGTGTCTCCACAGCATTGAGCTGGTACCAACCCTTGAAAGAGGAAAAAAGAAAAAAAAACAAATGCCTTAGCTGAGGGGTGCCAGTTACAGAAACATTTCTTGTATCAAACTCTAAGTCAAAAACAGACCTTGGAAGAAAAGTGGTCTTACACTTTGCATTAATCAGCTTGCTTCCCTGAACCGTGCACCTGGAGTTTCCTGTGGCCGGATTAACAAAATGGAGATTCTGCTGGTAGGATGCTTCACTTTTTTTTCTGTTGAGGAGAAACTAGAATATGCTTGCAATCAGCAGAAACCCTTACAGCTCCAATTACCTGTAGACACACAGAGGGGGGAAACTAACATGCAGATGAATGTTACTCTGGCAGGACTACCTCGCTCACTGCAAAATATGATTATCTGATATCACTACTGAAGGTGTTTGTCTCAAACTGTGCTTCTGTTATGCTAGATGATGTACAAATGTACCAGGCAAAGATGTTCCCATCTGCAGGGAAATCTTAAAGCCTCTGAGAGTGAGAACATCTTTTCCTTCCTGCAACAGCCATGTCGAGGGTCAGCTCAAGCTCTTTGCATTTGAAAAGCTGCTGAGAACCACATGAAAGAGAGTTTTGTAAAATGCTCTCTTATAGAGGCACTTCACAATATCAGCTCAAGTGCCTCTTGTTTTCTGATAAGACTAGTGAGCAATATGCAATACCAAAGAAATAGTGGAAGTAGTACAGTCCTTGATTCAGGCTTTCATATTGAAATGGAAATAAAATGCAAATGTCTATCTTGCTGCTGTATAAATGCATTAAACCATAATGATGACACTTGAGCTGAGTAGGAAAGCACTTTAGGATGGATTTTATTAATGGAATATGGTACAGGTAGATCAGCTAGACTGACGCATGTTTTAATGAAAACTTGCCAAATTTCTTACCTTCCTTGGAAAACTGTGGGAGGCTTTTAGCAGTATTTACAAAATATTTTTCGTAATCTGTTCATATAACATATTAACAAGTTGATCAGTAGTAAAGCTGGGTGTTGTGGTGTATTGTAGTGAATTAGGATTCACATCCCTGAGGTAAAAAAGTGCCTTTTAAATGAAGAGATGATTGTACCCAGTATTGACCCCCGGGATATGTCGCCAGTTGCTGGTCTCCAACTAGACAGAAAGGGGGAAAGACAAAGGGAAGGATGATAGTGATAGTTATGAGGTGAGAGGATCAGGGTGACAGGACCAACCGTGTATTCTGACATGCAGAACCATCCCATTTTTGTCAAACAGGTCATGAAAATGTGTGAGGACATCCATGCCACGGTTCCTTGGGGATGTGTGTCCCCTGTCTTTAGCCACCCTGTGCTACTGCGGCCGTGGTACAGTGGGGACTCCTGCAGGCACAAAAGACAGTCTGTTGGAAATCTCTTCCACATACAGTTACTCATGTATCGTGGCAAAATCTCCTCTGACCTTTTCTTTGAAGAATTTCTATTTTGCTTACGAGTGTCTCTGTTAAGGCAGATTTTTCTTGAGATCAAGCTGTTTTTCTAGCCCTCTTCTGAATTCAACATCTTAGCAGTACCTAAAGGGCAGAGCAGTTAAGGATGCATTTAACTCACATTTTCTGTTTGCCATTTGGATGTGTGAATCATCACAACTCTAGAAGTCATTGTAACCTAATTTCAGCAAGAATATGCCTCTTTGTGTCCACTCTGGCATAGAAGCATTGAACTGCATTTGCAAAAGCTGGTTAACACTAAAAGGATGAGATTACAATGCCTATGAGGTCAGAACCTGAGGAGAACATTGTAATATTGTTATACTGCTACATATAATGTAGCAATAGCACTTTTTACTAAACAGCTTTTTTTTTTTGTTAAATAACTTTGTGCTTAAGCATGATCTGATTGAAAGGATTAAAAAAAATCTCAGGGTCTGTGATTGAATTGTCTTCAGGCACCCAAGTCACAGCTATGGCAGCAACGAACAGACTGATTCAGACCCTCTGAATCATCAGATTAAATAAAGCAAGATCTATTAAATGCTATATTGCCTCCTCAAGAGCTTCCCCTAGACTTCAAGCCAGTAACCATCTACCTTTTCTCCCTCAGTTTGGGCAGGAATTCAGCACAGATCCAATGTGCAGGCAAACTTGCCTGTGACTGCCTGAGGATGGAATGGCTGTGCTCAGGGTGAAGCTTCAGGAGGGGATTGAATCAACCTGAAGTGGCTGAGCTGAGGAAGAGGGCAGTCCTGTATCCACTGCCCTGAATCTCAGCTCCTGTAAAGTCATCTTGCCCCATCCGCCACCTGCGGTCCGGCCATAGAACAGGCTTAGCTGGGGGAAGAAGAGGAGAGAGAGGAAGAAAAAAAACTGAGAAAGAAGAAAGGCTGTTTTTCCTATGGTTTAGTGAGCTGAACTGCCTCATTGAGAAAGTGCCAAGTGCCAGAGTGGGTGGAAAGGAGGAAGAAGTGTCACCCAAACTGGAGGTCTGGGAAGCAGAACCCTTGGCAGCAGCAAGCTGTTAGACTAGCACACTTCTGCCTTTTATGACTGTCTTCACTTCCTACCAGGTTGCTTCCTTCCTTATTGTACCACATTCTCTCGTATCTCGATTTGCCCATTTGCCCCCTGCCACATTTCCAGTCACATTCCCTTACCTTCTCAGCCTCCCTCCTAGTTCCTGTGGCTGACACATGCCAATCCAGAAAC
Source organism: Pampusana beccarii (assembly GCA_013399365.1). Taxonomy (NCBI): domain Eukaryota; kingdom Metazoa; phylum Chordata; class Aves; order Columbiformes; family Columbidae; genus Pampusana; species Pampusana beccarii. Next base: position 120,119 of record VWYH01004715.1, on the reverse strand, counting down.
CTGGTGCCTCCAGCTAAGGGAGGTCTAGCTTTAGTTGCAGAGGAAATTATGGAAAATGGCAGGTGTTTTTGGCAGGGACATTGTTCTTCCTGTAACTCAAAGGTATTTCTCTGCTGTGACCTGCGGTTTCCTGAATAATATGTCCTTGCCTTAGCTGTGCTACACCAATATAGATCACCTAATTGCTAAAAACCTCTTAATCCTGATGGATGTGGGTTTCAGTATTCGTGTTCACAAGAAACTCAGCACCCAGATTCCTAGTGTTTGTGTAGTGTCCTTTGTCATGGCCACAAAATGAACACAAGTGTTCCTTATCTCCTCAGAGTAACCTTTTTCCATTAGCACTGTCACCACTTTGAATTCTGCTGGTATGATGCTGGCTCAACTGTTTCAACATAAAGATTGCAGTGATCTGGCAATCAGCTCACATGGGCTGAAGCTCCAAGGCTGAAGGTCTCCATTCTAGGTCATTGGTAGGAATTAAAAATAAATAAGTAAATAATGACTTCAGCTACAGTACTCTACACTGATTTCGCAAAAGAGGGTCAGCCAAGACTTCAGTGAGCAAATAAAACTAAAATTGTAATTAAACTATTAATTTTAATCTACGTATTGACATATCTTTACTCGTCCATATCATATAGATACGTGGACTTTTATTCAGCATGTACAGAAAAGCAAACAATGTCTCATGCTGCCAAATCTTTTTCTCTGCAGAGTGCCTACTCAAACAGAGAGTCTCTGGTGAAGAACAAGAGCTGGTCACTGGCAACAAACATATACTGTGGGAAGTGCAGCATAGGTACCCAGTTGTCTATAGTCCTGGCTTTCTGACTGATTGCTCTGTGCCCTTTAGTGAGGCATCCAGACTATCCTCATCACAGTTCATCACATAATAAAAGGAGGTATCACATGATAAATGGAGACCCTTAACCCCATTGTACATAAGTTGATGAGTTAAGGATCAAAAATATATAAAATGACTTTGTATTGCTTTTACTCTGAAGGATTACAAAGCATTCTGCACATTACAGTACAGTTAGCACTAAAAGCTTCAATTTATAATGGCTTCATTTGAAAGCTTGAAGTACAACACTTGTACAATGTGTGACCTATTATTGCAGTCACTGACATCTGGGGAAGTTCTCACTTCTTTTAATATATAGCTTTGGAACTTTACTTTCTCCAGGTGGAAAATCTTGTAATTGGAGTTGAAACAAATGAACAAACCCACAAAAAAACAAAAGCACAAAAAAAGGGACCAAATACTCAGACTAGGTCCAAGATACAAGAACATGTCAGAAGAAGAGGAGGTAATGGCGCAGTGCCATCAGAAAGAGGACATTACATCAGCTACAAAGCAAGGAAAACAAGCAGAAAACAAGCCAACTTAGAATTTCTTTGCTATGCCTTCAGTTTCAGGGCTCTACATTAGAAAGAGTCTTGACAATTACTCTGAAACTTCAGGTATGCCCCTCAAAGATACTCCAAAAGTTCTCTCTTACTTAATAATTCAGAATACATATTTTTCAAGGTAAAAAGATGACATGCATAACAAGCACTCCCTCCTTACCTGCTGAATGGAAAGAGCCCTGTGCTTGTTGGATCAGTGCACTTAGTTCAACACTATGAAAACTTCGCACCATTTCTTTTAGTTTATGAAACACATCTATATTAAAAGCCAGTTCAAGTTGTTTGAGAGTGTGTCCTTTTTTTTTTTTTTCCCTCTAGTAAAAATATATGAGCCAGGAAAAACATTGAGTACAAGAGGTTACCGTCGCTTGGCCTATATATTTTTCTTTGTTTCCGTATGTCTACTTCTATATGATAAAGATTATCAAGTTTTAGTAGCTGCCTCCTAACGAAAGAACTATTTACATGGGACTGTATCAAAGCAATTGTTTGTTTGCCATTGAGCCCATACTGTTCTCTATAAAACTCTAACCCAGGGTCAGAAACGCCACCATATAATGAGGTGAAAAGGCAGGCATTGCAAACAGAAAACCTTAAATAAATACCTTATTTTCAGCTGACAGACTGACCTGGTTTTATAGGCTGTGTGACAACTGCCTGCCAATAGTAAGTTATTATGACCTTGTAGAAGTCTTACCACGTTAAAAAGGCAATGTAAGTTTAATATTTTATTTTCAGTTATTGTTAATGGGATCCCTAGGTCAGTATTGTGTTAAACGCAGAAGACCAAAGAATGTAACTGCTCAGAATAAGGTTGATAAGTAAATGATATGTCCAGCTTTCCAGTGTACTGAGGAGTTGTTCTAATGCACTTTTCCAGGTGTTAGTCTCTTGATTAATCAGATCTGTTTATAAACTTGCTCTAGACCCCATTATTACTCTGTAAAAGCACAGCCTGTCCTCTGCAGTTAGTCATACTATTTCTTGGAGTTCTTTGGCAAATCTGGCTGTGGCGTTGCCTGGCGATGCCTTTTGTGCCCAGATACTCTTCCTGGGGAGCTGTTGGCACCTGTGAACCCTTTCACCTGTGCTGCCACCTGTGCTTTTGAACTTGCTCTCTTCTGCCAAGTCGTAAGCATCCTTCACGCTTCTATATGCACTTCTGCTTCTCACTTTTCCTATACATCAATCTTTCTCCAATCGTGGCCACAATAGGTACAGACCCATGAAAAGTTTCAGAGTAGGTAATGAAAAGGTTCAGAGGAACCCGCAAAATAGTGGAAGACGTAGAGTTAGTTGGCAAGACCTTGGTACTTCACTGAGTGAGGAAATGAAAGCTTGGTCTTGCATCCAATAATGACAGCCTGTTCTTCCTTTCCTGACCTGGTGGAACTGAGCTTCTGCCAACTCAGGGGGAGCATGCAGACAAAAGGAGGTTCACAGGAAGGCATCTGAGAGAGAAAAAGAAGAAACAAAAAGGGGGATGACGAAGGTCACTCTTTTAGAAAATTTGAGAAAAATGGCTTCAAGTTTATAATGCTTTAATGTATCCCAAATCAGACAGTTTGGGATACATTATGGGAATACAGATGGGAATCAACAATATTAAGGAGAAATCGCTTTCTATATATTGCCTTATTTCCTTGGTGTACCTTATAGTCTCTCTGCTTTATAAAATAAAGCTCTGCATGGCAGGATCCAGAGGCTATAATCAAATAGCACTCATAAATCTAATAAATAGCACTAATAAAACAGATCTAAAAAATGGATCAATAAAGTAGAAGTCATCTCAGTGCTCTTGAACTATGTGTTTATGACCTTATGATTTGAAAGCAGAACAGACTTGCCATGTTCACCAGTGGTCACTCACAAATCCCTGACTGTTTGGGGAGGTCCATAAATACGGTGATGGGGCAGCGACTATCTCCCACTCCCTTCATGCATCCATAGAGTACTCTCACAGAAGCAGAGGGAATTTAGAGAAGTATCGAGTCCACCACCCCTGTTGCTGCCTACAGTGGGATATCAAGAGCATTAAGTAGCCTTGTCAAGGATTGGTTTTCAATGCAAGACAAGTCCTGAAATACTAATCATCTTCCCATTAACTGTATCATTTCATAGTTTTATCTTTAAATACACTTGCTTCATTCACTTGAACCTCTCTGATATTACCATTATTAACAATAAAGTGTAAGCCATCTAGGTACATTACAGAAAAATGGCTCCCAGCATGGACCTTGGACCTTGAATATCACAAAACCACATCATATCCTATTTTTTTTTCAAGTTTATCCACCCAGATCACTTTTATACTTCTCAACTCTACTGTCTTTCGGTTAGTTTTAGGGTATTTAACTGTGGCAAGATCATATTGCAACCTCTTTCCTCCTTTATTTTGGGGTGAGCCACTTGTCAGCATGTGTTTTGTTGCTCACATGGCTAAGGAGCTGCTGAAGAGAAGGTTGGATTGTGAGCTGCTGGGGTAGAGCACCAGCAGAGTTGAGTTGGGGTTGTTTGTGTAGGTGTCCCTGTGGTCCATCCCCGTGCCTGACAGCACCTCAGGGTGGATGTTTGTCCTCACCTGGTGCCAGTGGCCGCATGAGAGGGCTGGCCAGCCCATGCAGGCTTGGCCAGGAGGCTGAGCCCGAGCACTGAGCCCTGGTGCTTCTGGTGACAGCCTGGCTTCCAGTGGCATTAAACCATAATCCTCTTCTCTGATCTGAGTTGCACAGACATCCCTGGATTTCTCTACCCAGCTCTGTGCTAAGCTATTTTGGTGCCTTAAATGTCAGTGTAAATAGCATTGAGGTAAGAAAGGCAAAAAAGACAAATGATTAAACTGATTTGCATCTTAAGGGGTTGATAGGAAACTCATACTGATTCCTTATTTCTGAGTCCTGCACCATACATAGTTTGTCCTACAGGTAGCATATGGGTAAATATTTATACAGGCAACTGCAGTTGTAAATGAAGTTCACATCATCTTTTTTGATCGCAATGGCACTTTTCCTTCTCTTTCCCTTCCCTGTTTGGAGAAACTATTTTTACTCTTCCCTGAGCTGTGACAAATACATGTGTACCAGCCAGATAACACCTGATTATTATTAATAATGGAAATTGAATGTGGGCTCATTATAAATTAATAATTATTCTACTGGTGAAATGAGAATATTACAATGGGACAAAGATAGAAACGTATTATAGTAACTGAGTGAGGTATTGAAACAGCAGTTTCAAAACCACCATAGTCATGGGAAATGAAAACTTTAAATTGGATTATGGTGTGTGCAATGCCATGGCATGAAAAACTGAAAAAAACCCCAGAAAAATCATATGAACCATGAATTGGAATTTGGACTAATACTTAATAATCTGAATATAGAGGAATGCAGTATTCCCCTAAACCTGAAAGTCCAGTATTTAGAACTGTGGATGAAACGTTGGTCTCCATTCAACTGTTGGCAGCTCGTACATCCTAAAAAGCAGATCTTCAGTTCAGCACTGAGGCAAATTCTCCTTGTCCAAATTAAGGACCAAATGAAATGAAGAAAACTTGCCAAAAATCAAGAAAAGGTTATAACTTTAGCTTAGTAGGCATTGATACCTAATGTATCTAAGTAAAATAACTGAATTAATGTTTTAACTGTATGTAAAGCCCTGGCTCCGGATAAACAAAAGAGAAACTTGAAGGTCACCTTTTCCAGAAACGGACAGAAAATAAATGGCTTTCTTTCTTCCTCGTGTCCTTTTCAGCTGTCCGGACTATTCTGGCACCATTTGAGTTTGGACTGATTGTTAGCTTCTACTGTTGACACCCAATTTACCCATATCCAAAATAATACAGTCCATTACAAATATTTGTGTAGACCTTCTTGGGTTCCTGCAAGTTTAGTAAGGAAATATTTCTTTTTCACTAGAGAGAGTGCTTGAAGCTGGAATGAAGATAAACAGAAATGCCACTCCTTTGTTAGAAGTTAAAAGGAAGAGTGGGAGCTCAGGAAGATAAACTCTCACTGTTATTATATTACCTTCTTCAGAAACTTATTAACTTAGTAAATACCTGAGTAATGGGAGTAAATCTGTATTTCCACAGTACCTGCAGCTAACAAATCAGTGAGAACATTGCTTTCCCAGCTGTGATTTCATCAAAGGCAAAGCAGAGGTGAAAACTCCTCACTGCAGCTCCCCTGCTGATCCTTTAGCAGCAAAACTGCATTTACCTCACTTAAGTCCAGCTATTACGTTTTTCTCACTGGCAAAGCCTTTGTGGTGTTTTTATGCTGCCTGCTGAATAGAAAGGAGGCATTGTGGCGGTGCACGTCGGTGTCCAGCTCTACACCCGTGGGGACACCATGCCAGGACAGCGTTCTTGTTTGTCTTATGCCATGGGCGAGGCAAGACCGTTCTTGCTGCTCTGCCCGGCTGGCTGAAGGAAAAGTGTCTGGAGCACCTTCTTGCTCTGGGAAGTCTGCCTCCAGCATTCTCCCAGGAGCCTGGCTCCACCCTGAAGCTGGATTCCTCCTCTTTGGTTTGTGGCCAGGGGAAGCAGGCAGGGTGCATGCCCAGATACATGTGTGTAGTAACACCCAGAGATCTTGCCTGGGGATCTGGGCCCTCTTGGGCTGGCACTGCAAAGACAAAGACTGACGTGTGGTCTACAGCCTCGTCACAAGGCGGGGAGGAGGGACAGGTGCTCATGTCTTCTCTCTGGCAACCAACGACAGAACGCGAGGGAATAGCAGGAAGATGCACCAGGGGAGGTTTAGGTTGGACATGAGGAAAAGGTTCTTCACCCAGAGGGTGCTGGAGCACCGGAACAGGCTCCCCAGGGAGGTGTCACAGCCCCAAGCCTGACAGTGTTCAAGAAGCGATTGGACAACCTCCTCAGACGCATGGTGTGCATTTTGGGGTTGTCTTATGCAGGGACAGGAGTTGGGCTCGATGATCCTTGTGGGTCTCTTCCAACTCAGGACATTCTATGGTTCTATTATACGATTCTATGATTCTATCATGTCTCCATTGCAGAACAGGAGGTTGAGACAGGTGTAAATCACCAGTGCCCACCTGTCGCTGTCCATGCTGGCAAGTGGCAGTTGTAGAGCAGGAGCAGACCCAGCTCTTGCAGGGTCTCTGGCTGATATAGGGCTGGCCCAGCATCTCCTCACATCTCACATGGTGGGGTGGGCTCCGTTTCTGTCTGTGGGTTGCACATAGGGGCACGTAGTCCATTTAAAGCTGATGGGAGGGAAAGCATGTATGGCAAGGTCGAGATAACAATAAAGCTAAAAGTATCTGTGGGTGAAATCTTAGAAACAACAACAAAAAAGAACAAAACATCATAAAATGACAAAACTGCTGTTTTATGGACTATCTGCCAGGCAATAACAAGGAAGGATATTGTTCATAACAAACTATAAGCTGACTTTCTCTTCAGAAAGCTGTTTACAGAAATGTTCCCAAAGTTGTGAAATATATCTCACATGGACACCCAAACATGCAGCTTTGAGGATTTTTACAAGTCTTCCTTCTTTCAAACTTCAGTTTCTCCATCCCTGTCTATTGCCACAGCTGCAGGATCCTTCTGTAATGAGCATGCTGAGTCTTTTCCGTTTGCCCTCCCCATAATTTCATGCTTGCTTCCTCTCTTGTTTCATTTTCATGTACAAAATCTTTTTCATCTGAATGAGAGTCTACAAGTGAAAAAACAAATTTGTAGTTTTATTTGTGGCATTAATTCTCTCATGCTAATGTTTATAGAAATAGTTATGAGCTTGTGTAAGTCGTAGCAAGCCTTCAATAGATAGGAACAGGAAAATTAAACCATATTGAATGTGTTCAATGAGTGTGTTTAATTAAACATTTTAAATAAATATAGCTGTTCTTTTAACAATAGACAAATTATGATGTCTTCTTTCCCTGAGAGAAGCTTTCATTTAGTTTATTTTTCAAAGCTAATGCTTTGTTTTTCCATTGCAGGAATAGTTTTGGTTGATTTAATGAAATTTTTGTATAAGCCTGGAATTGTTTAAGGAGGTACAATTAACTTTTTTAAAAAGGAAGCTCCCATCCTTACCATGAAAGATTTTGTTCCTGGCTTAGTCCTTTAAGTTCCATTGAAATTGATACTTCCATGTGTGAATCATGCCCTGCTGCTGCCAAACTAGAAATTTCCCATATTGGCATTTATGTAACATTGGTCAAAATGTCTTTGTTACATTGGCATCTTGATTCCAGTGTGGCGTATGGTACAGAGGGAAGGAAAAAATATCTTCAGATGTTACAGAACAGAATGGAAAAACTCCAGATGAGAAAAGCTTTAGACCACTTGAAGAATGCGAATGGTCAATCTCTAGTGCCAGACAAGCTTCTTTGTTTGACAGTGGATAAATCCAAAAGCTGCCTGAGGCAGAAAGGCAATCCACTTACCAAGCAGCAGGAGGGAAGGCACTTCTAGGACACGTAATTTTTCCTCCTTGGAGCTAGGGGAAAGGTTTCAATTAGAGATGGGTGAACCTGGTGGTGTGAGCTTTTGCAGACCTCTCCAGCAGATTTATTTTTTGCGTCACAACCATAGCCTAACTTTCAAACTCTTCTATTATGTAATTTAAGCTCAAGGGTAATTCTATCTAGAAAAACAGGCTATTTTCCTCTCTCTCTTTTGACAAACGTGCAACCTATGTCATCATATACTGTAAATGAGACCAGCGAAACTGAGTGTCTGATAGATGTCACATGTATATTCGACTTACATTTCAGTTGCATTTTCCACTCCTCCCATCCTTTTGAGATGAAGTTCCCTGTTGTCTCTCTTAACGGTGTAGTGTAGAATAAGAAACACAGGGGAAAACTGCATCTGTGTGGGAGAGTCATACAGAGGGAGTCAAACCACCATAATGCCCTCTCAGACAGGTTTCCATGTGTGTGAGAGCAGCTGCAGAAGTCTCTTAAAATACAGCAGAACTTCACAGGGGCTCAGTGGACCTCAGGGCCGCCTGAATAATCCCTGTCTTCTTGCCCTGGGGCTCAGCCCAGGCTCACTGGTCATTACAAGAGAATCTAAGAGGAGCCTCCTAGCAAAATGCATCACCAGGACCTTTCCACAGCCTCAGCCACAATGAACACCTCTAAGTTTCCATTACTCTGCCCTAATACTTACTGTACTGGCTTTTTGGGGGGAAGGAGGGGCAAAGAAAGAGGGCTTTAATTTGCTTTGCTGGTTTCTTTACCTTCCCAGCATGTGAACCAGAAAGCAAGCCCTGAATTTGAATGGGAATTCAGCTCCCAGAAACCAGCCTGCCCACCCAACCACTTCTACCTCCAGCTTCACTCACTATAAAAGCAAATGGGAAGTCACTTTGTGTTCTCACTTGTACTGGAAAACTGTGAACTAAGATTTACCAGGCTTTGTGGAAGGTTTTATTGATTCAGGAAACACCCGCATTCCTGACAGCAGTTTCTTCAACATTAATCGTTGGGTTAGGTGTTATTTTATATCATAGCATTGCCCAATGCTAAGAAACAAATCTTCACTGACGTGGAACAGCTGGTTAGGAAATATCTCAGTGTTTGCAGGGTATATTTTATAAACCAGCTTGGAAAATCTTGTTTACTGATTTGGTGGTTGGGAGGAGAAGAGGAAAGGGAGAGACAAGGAATGAACCGTACTCTGTATTAGCTGTTGCAGGTCCATCTGCCAAAGCTGTAAAGAGATACTTGTAAAGCAATAATCAGCTGTATCAGTGCCAAATTTCATTTAAAGTAGGGATGCATGGTAAAAGAATCTAGAAGGGATTAGAGTGCTAAATTTCTCTGTTAGTTTTCCAAAAAAAGTTCTGGTTGTCATGAGATAATTCAAAACTCATTTAGAATTGCTTTCCCAGAGGAAATGTTAGGTAACTTGGCTCAAATATGTCTTTCTGACTAAAATACTGGACATTTTGGTTGGTGATGAAATAAGATCCCCAGGGCTGAGCAGTCTCCTCAGAGCTAGGTTCCTGGACGCCAGTGGCTTTCTCCACCTTTCGCTTTGCTCCCTTTGTCTTCAGTCTTGTTTGTATGTATTAGTATTTGTTTAATTTATATTCACCTAATAACCTTCTAAATTAAGACTTTGTCCTGCCCACAGACCCTAGCTGGTCTGTAACATTACCACAGTTGTCCTTGGCTGTGAGTAGGCTAAATATCTCACCTCACCTCAGCCACCTGCAGCACTTGCTGGCCCCCTCTCAGCAACACCACAACCTGCTCTTTGGGGTCTGGGCTCCAGGTGGTCATTCATTGCCCCTTCATTCTATCCAGATAGATGGAAATTGCTAAACCACCCTTTTTCCACCCTTATCCTTAGTCTTAGGTGGCAAAGCTTTCCAAGTGGAATTAACAGTCTGGAATTCAGATTGTAGTGAGTTTCAAAGCAGCTGTGTCTGGCAGGGCTGATCTACTTTGGGTAATTTGCTATAGCAAGGTCATGAACACTTTATTCACTAATAGCCCCAAGGACCCAAAGGGCGCTCCCTAGTTTGCAACGTATTTGCAAACATTTCTATGCAGATCTTCTCACCCTACAGCATTTCTTCTGATTATCCTAATTACGACTCCCTGCTGTTTCCTGCACCTTTGTGCCGTAATTTCTTCTTTCATGGAGGAGTTAGGGGAGCTGCACCATGAAGTTAACCTGACAGTACATGAAGGGTTTCTCCAATTTAAAGCTATTCCTCCTCTTACAGGTACAAGCAGTTCTCTTTGCTAGATAGCCATAGGAGACACTTCCCTGAGTGATCTCAGACTTGGTTATGAGAAGGGAGCCATGTCTGAGAGCCTGCCAGCCCGGTGAAGCATCCAGGACACACGATAAGGTGTCAAACAGAACCATGTAGACGTGCTTGTACGGTGCTGTCATGTGCATGTTGCTAAGGCTCTTGCCTGGGTTCACCAAGCAGGCAGTGCCATGCTTTAGGATGTCACCATTCCTTTTCTAGCCTTGGCCCCATCTTCCTTTTCATGAGCTAACATCTTAACGTTTGGCCATGAAAGCTCCTGTGCTGTACTGTGAACTACGGCAAACCCAGCCTTGCTTTTTGTCTTTCCTACTCTGCTTTTGTCTCAAGCAGAGAGGCAGAGCAGAGGGCCTGGGACTGCCAACATGGGAAACCACTGCATTTAGCTTCCTTGGGACCACCAGTCTGGAATAAGAGCAGCTTATGTTCTTCAGGGCAGTTTACATCAGCTTGGAAGGAATTAATAATCAAAGAAAGCACTGTAATACAGGGTAAGGAATGTTCACACTGTGATTTGTATCAGGGAAAGAAATTTACCTTTCCTGTGCATGTAGATCTTTCTGACATGAACCTTGCTTGCTTTAGATTTTAAGAAAACGTGCCAAGGTCCTTTGCACTAAAGGGAGTATTAGCAAGTGGAACAGGAGTTCCTTTTGGCAGACACATTAGCTAAAAGGATCTTCTCCCTGATCTCCCCTCCCAGTGGAAACCTCTAATTCAAGGCTTCTTAGAAACATCCTATGTTGGTAACGCAGCTAAGCAAGTCTCCATTAATGGTACACACACGCTGATAAAGAAACGAAGACAAAAATTGATTTTCAGACTGTTTCTACTCTTTGAAGTCAAATGTACACAGCTCTTTTTAATGTAGATATATTTTTATTTCTAATAAATAAATCATTTTTATTTATAATTATATATATAATTATATAAAAAAAATTCTAAAAAAGCTTTATTTCTCCTCAAAAACAGATTTCCAAAAATCCTGACATGTGGGAAATTTTTACCTCTCATGGGAATATAGAACCAAGAGCCCTATATAGTGTTAGTGACAGTCCGCTGTGATTAATTTTGAAATCTAGCAGATTCAGTAAAGGTGCAACAGCATCACTGAAAAGTCTTGCATCTGTTTCAGTTTTTTGTTACAAACTGAATATGATTCATTTAAATTTTCTTCTCTCCAGACTGCTTCAGTTTTTGACATATGGTATTAGCGTAAGACAGTCCATAGTGTAATACTGCTGGATGAGTCTTAGTGCTGGAGTATTTCTTATTTCTCCCCTTTGCTTATGAAGGGAGTCAGGTGTGAGAAGTCTGGATTTAGATGTCTAAATCAAAAGTAAAATTTCCTATTGTATCAAAAATATGTATTATATCTGTATGTACAAATCTGTCTACGCATGTATCAATATCTATGTATGCACACACTTAATACAGACATGGACATGGTGTGTTCATGTAGCCTGTACTCTGTAACTTACATAGACCTTATAACTTTAAAGCTGAGACCTTTGGGCTGAAACCATAGTCCTCATCTTACGCCCTATTGTATTTTCAGCAGGTGAAAGTCCCTGCTCGGAGTAGTTTCCAGCCTAAACAAACAGAGAATGGGAGATCATGCAGAAGCTAAGACAGGTAAAAGGAGTCCTGGTCAACACTGTGAATCTTGGACACTTGAGGCAGTTGGTAGTTTCCCAACGCAGGTGACTGCACGTGGAGATATCTCTGTTCGTCTTAAATTCCTGACTGATGTAAACCAAGCAGGGACAGGCTCTTTCCTGCCGATATCATTGCCCCATGTCCAGGTTTCCCTGGGCTGGAAGCACCCAGGAGCAACATGAATTTGCTGTGCTCTGAGCAGACTAGCTAGGCTGGTAAACTGCGGAGTGGACAACGAGCTGTTCAAGTCAAGTAGACCCTTCAGGTACGTTTTGCCTAAAAAGCTACAAGCTGTACAATTTGAAAATTAAGATCTAAAACTAAAGCCGTTTGAGAGTGCCTGTTTGTGGTGAGAGATGTAAATAGCCAGCCAGCTCAGCAGCCTAAACAGTCAGGCAGAGCGCTTTCCTGGCAGTACTGCCCTTATTTTCATAGTCCTTTTCAAGCAGTGGAGGGGTCTCTGGTAGCATAAGAGAGCTGTGCTGGGAGCAGTAATGAAACGTCCAAATGCTGCCAGAGGAGAGGGTTCATAGACCCTTTCTCTGAGTCCCTTGTATAAAGAGAGCCTTCAGAGGCGGATGCCAGAAGTGTCAGATCTACTACAGATGTGTCTCACAACTGTGTGCTTGTGTATACCAGAGACTGGATATCACATGCAGAAGAGCGAGCCTGAAGCTCTGCATGTGCAGAACATCTTCTGTTTATGCATACATATAGTACTCCCAAATGCTTAAAATCTTAATATAAGCTTGGAGCAATCAGGAATAGTTTTTTTATGTGGACTCCAGAATCTCTTGTCTAAAACCATGGAAGAACCTCACCTTCCTCCAGGCATTTGCTGCAGAACAGGAGTGGCAAAGATATAGATCTACACTAAGCAAAGAAATGTAGCTATTCACTCCTAGTAATACCACTGAGTTCAAGGGCAAAGTACGGTTCCTGGGGACCCAATCTAGAAGTTTTGTGCTCAAGGTAAATCTCTAGTATGCATCTTCTGCACCTCAACGTAAATATAAGTCTACTGCTGTTTATCGCCCAGTGCTGTTTAACATGTTCTCTAGGTGAGGTGTTAGCTTTTCCCCTTGCTTACACCACCAGGATGGAATGATCTATCTTTGCAGTTCTATAAAGCAATGTATGATTTGAAGCTGAGGGAATACAGATTCCCACAAATCCTGACATGGCTCAAAACAGCACTTCAATTGTTGATCTCCTTTTGCTACATGAAGAGGTAGTATAGAATACTTCTGCTAACTCCATTGTGAAGGCACCTGGCCACCACATAGAAGAATGGAAGTAGACAATGTAAGTCACTTTATCAGCAGATAATTACAACACAAAGTTTAATTGATGGAGAGTGAGAGCAATGGGTGTATTTTTAATTAGCAAAATAATGTCATAACAGACCACTAAACTGTTTCACTACAAATCTTCTGACAGTTCACAGAATTTAGGCATGAAGTTCCTGAGAAATCCTGAGACTTTTACTAGTGAACCTTTTCTCTTTACTTTTTTTCCTTAAAAGTTAATCTTTAGCTGATAAAATATTTACTTCAAATCCTCAGCAAACTCACAAAACTTCCAGAGAAGTAACTGAGCTTGTTGGCAAAAGTGTGGCTTCCCGTGCAGTAAGAGGTGGGCTGTGACCGAGCGCAGTGCCACCTCTGCAGGGCTGCTCTCTTGACATAAATTTGTATCCATTATATATTCAGAGTCCGCTTTATTCCTGTTTACACGTTCATGCCATGCCACTTAAGTTCCCAAGGAAGTTGGCACTGGGAAAATATGGTAATATTGGTAAACTGGAGGGAAGATAAGTTGGTCAGGGGAAGCTGAGTGAATAGGTGGATGTTCAGAAATCTAAATCTAATGTACGAATCTATTTGCAAAATTATTACAGCTTTTCAACGTCTCACCCTCATATCTGGGTTTGTCTTCTATATGCTCCAATACAAGTGTCAGTATTTAGGTTTTCAGTCACACATGACCTCAAAAAGAGGTAAAAAGTATTTTCAAATATCCCAGGAATTTGTGTATGTAATTATTTGTTGATAATAAATTTCAGTCATGGCTTTTCCAGCGTCTACTGGGACAACTACTAAAACTGACAACCAATAACTTATTTTTTGCAATATGTTGCAGAGTACATCCTCCCTTAGCAGATGATATTGTTCCAGAGTGACAGTGTTTCTGAAACTTCATCAGAATTTGAGCAAAATTTAGTGGTGTTGCTAATGCCAATAAACACAGTTATGACTTTGCAGATCAGTCATACGGTAGTGAACGATTTCACATTATCTGGAACACCATATCATGTGACACCTCAACAGAGACCTTTATAAAATTAGCATGGAAGTGCTGGCAACCTGAAAAATGTTGTCACTTGGTAAGTTCTTCAGGCTAGGAATTTCCTTGATCATCTCAGAGGTCTAATTCTTCTTATAGAGACCTGCCCTCATCCTTATCTAACTTAAAAGAAAAACTCAACCTATGTATCAGGGGAACATTAGTAAACTTGAACTTGACATGTGTTCAGCTATAGTGTCCACAGCCTTAGCTGTGTCCTTGCTAAACTTCCTTTCTGTTTCCACCCTAGTGGAGAAAGAACTAGACAGGGCATATAAAAAGCCCTCATGGCTGGTCATTTATTTAGCTGTTCATGGGCAGCCGTTCTGCAGCTGGAATATGCATGAAGTCCTGAAAGACCTACTGGGAGAGGAATCAAATAAGCAGAGTACAACAAATTATGAAACTGCTTTTTAGGTATACAGGGGCCCATTCTTCCTGAAATTTGGGATTCTTGGGCTTAAAAGAATTATTAACTATTTTTACTTTTTTTTCCTTTTTTTTCTTTTTTTCCCCTCTTCCCCTCTTTCTGTCTTAGTCTCTAGGTTTTATTTTGGTTATTGTGCAGTAAGAGTGAAATCAGTTCCTCTGTATACATCTTATGTTCTCTAAGTTTCATCATGAATGGTAAACACAGAAGCTTGTGTGATTTTAGATGATTGTATTTATTTTTTCCACTCTGTTCATTCCTGATTAGTGAAAAGATTTTTCTGAACAATGTCAGCGACACCTCTCAGTTGCTTCTTTGTAACTCCCTTGTGCCATCACTCTATTTCCAACAAACCTTTACTTCTGAGTTGAGGTTGCAAAAGTTCACATCAAAACAAACAAATCTGTTATGTGAATTCAAGTGTTATTTATTTTGTACTTTGTGCAACACATTTCAAAACTGAACATCCTTTGCTTTGTAATTTTTTCTGGAGATATGCCAGCCTTCAAAGACCATTGTTTTGACTATATGCTTGGTGTTTGACTCGATGGTACTCCCAGATAGAAATAGGTTTTATTTATTTTTGGTTTAATTGTTCGTACAGAGCAGCTCCTCATTAATGGAAAAGTATGCAGAATAGCTACCTTTCCTCTCCACGGAAAAAAATATTCTATTTCACATTCAAAAGGCAAATGTGGATACAAACTGACCAAAGAAAGCTGGTCTCCATCAGATTGCAGTGCCTATGACTTTTATAACTCCTCAATTAAAAAAAAATATTCCTGCTGGACTAGCTACCCCTTCACACTGATTTCTCCTGCGTAATAATCTATATCCCTTTGGTGTAGATAATTACATCTCCTGTGGAATTGGATTACTGCCTTGAGAAATGAAAAAGAAAAAAACATAGTTGCCTCTGAAATGCCTGGCTAACATTAAGAGCAATACAAATGGTATACACAATGTTAAATTGCAAAGCTCTAAAAATATACATTTTTATTGTCATTTGCTCAAAATAGTTTTTCTGTTGGTGTCAGTATTCGGGTAAGTACTGTAACAATTACTGAAGTCAATGACTTACATTCCACCTTCACCAAGCCAAGAAACTTAATTCATTAGAAATTATTATGTTAAGTAAAAAAAAAAAGAAAAATACAATAAATATCAGATAGTTAATGCATAGCTCTAGATGGACCCACAAATTTCTACTGAGTCTAATTTTTACTATATGTTAGAGATGATGTTTAATGGCATATTGAAATTATGTTGGGTTGTTTGTCTTTTTTTTGTGATATCTTAAATCTGTCATTCTGTGCCCATCAGCCCACGAAAGCATCCCTCTTGCCAAGCCTGTCTGCCACCTGTAATACATAGGGTAAAAAGTCAAGCCAAAGAGAAGGAATTTGGTTTATTTTTGTTTTCCTGAGGAAGGTGTTTCAGAAGCTTGGCCAATGCAACAATTGGTAGAAAGAGTAAGGGACAGTTTAGTGCTAATCCTGACATTTCCAAGGCTTCTGCATATCTAGAAGAACACTCTGAAGGAGAAACTGTGATCTCATTTCAAGTTATTTGGATGATGCACATTGATATGGGCAGTCTGCTAGTCAAGGTTCCTCTTCAGTCTAACAGTACTCAGGGCACTCTTCATGGTCAAATAGAGGAACTATTCAAGAAGGCCAGTTTAATTTGGAAATCAAACTGCTAGCTTGTCCTGAGGTACTTTCCTGTAGCTTTTAGGTGTGCAAATATGTGTAGAGTTCAACCTCAGGCTTTCTCTGTGTGTTGTCAAGCACTTATGCAAGTTACAGCTATCTATGACTAGTTTGTAGTTTTTCTTGAGCCACAGCAAAGCATCATTGAAGTCTCCATTTGTTCAACTATAGTTTAAAACTGATCAGTTTCTGTCTTATCCCTGTCAGAATGGCATAAGAAAGTGATTTTCCCCCCATTCACTCAGAGCATATTTCTATTGTCCTAGGACTGTAGTGTGGGGTTCGCTAGAGGCAGGCCGTACCTAGTACCATATTTTGTAATCACTTCTGAATTTAAGTTATTTATGGATGCACTTAGAATTCCAGACCCTACATTCTTTATTCAGTAAAATCCAGTGAACTGGAAGATTTCCTAGAGTTTGCCTAGGTAATCTAATATTGTCACTCTCTCAGAGCTTTATATTATTTCATAACTCTGCTCTTTCTGTTGATTTAGAACAATTATTTGCATTTCCATGACAAATCTTTTATTTCTGCCCATTTTTCCTCACCCCATGAGACACATGCAAGACGCTCGATGAGAGACAATGTCTGTCCTGCCATCTGTCAGCAAGCAAGGCACTGCCGGAAATTTAGTTACGTCCACTGGTATCTCTAAAATGTAAAGCTATATTCTACATATACTATCAGGAAAAAGCCCTACAGACTATAGGAAGCTCCTACCCCCTGCTAGAATTACTGAATTCCAGTGAACATAATAACGTCTGTTGATGGGAAGTGAGGGAAGAGGGAAGTATTTTTCTTTAAGCCTGGAGACAGTATTGAAATATTTAAGTTAATACTATGAAAAGATATCACAGTATACATAAAACATGAAATGCCATACAGGAAAGCTTCTAATATTGCAGTAGCTTTGCAAAGGCAGATGGTGTAGCACAGACAAGACATAATATTGCTCAGGCATTTGGTAGCTCACAGTCCTTCCCTAAACAATAGAGCGAGTTTAAAATCTATTAAAAACAAAGGAAATTCTGTCTGCCGCCTACCCAGGTTGGAAGGAACCAGCTGCTTCTTTTAAAAATGCCTTGTAGCATATCCTGTGCAAGGTATCCTAATGCCTTCCTTTCAAAAGAGTCAGACCTCAGATTTGCCTCTAAACAAGTGGTGCTTTTTTTTTTTTTTTCCCCCCAAGCAGCCAAGCAGGCCTCATGAGCTGTATTTCAGATGCCAAAAGGTATTACTATCTGGCAGGAGTTTTTAAATAAAATTATTTTAAATAAAGCATATAGAACCATATATTCAAGGATACTTCGAAAAACCCATGAAGAACGCTAAGCCTAATGCCGCCAGATGAATCTTTTCTACAAGAGAGCTTAACACGGTTGTGGGATTTTTTTTTTTTTAATTATTACTTTTCTTGCAGAAAGGGCGGGTCAGTTCAAATCTTAGACTTTTCCTTTGTCTTGCAGATGGAATGACTGTTTCTGAAATGAGCAAATATGTCCCAGCTGGATCTTATAGCCTAAATAAAACCTGTGTAAATTTATCTTGATGAATGTAAACAGTCAAGTGATAACTTTTTCCACTAACCCAACCTGGAAAAATGTAAACCAATTTGTGTTAGAGTTCTGTATTTTCCATTGTAAGGCGTTACTTGCCGTTCCTCTGCTTGCCTGTGCATTTTTTAACAAATGAAGGTTGGGTATAGTCTCTCACACCTCTGCTAACACAAGACCAGTCAGATGTAGCTAGGAAGAATTTACCAGCAAAGGATGATCAAGCATCGGTTCTGATAATATTTACTGTAATGGAAACTTCATTATGTGGAAACTGCATTACGTGGAAAAAGTATTCTTTAACAGCAACATCTTGGCTCTCTCTTTCCTCATCACTGCCCACTTGGGGTGTAAATGTCTAGATGAGATGCCAGTTCACTGGTATCCTACCTGAGGAAAAGTCTCGGTGAAAGCAGCTTTCAGCATGTTCTGCGTTTCTGAAGTGCAAAGGAGTGATGGGGAGGGCTGTGCTGAGGTTGCTGAATTGCCTGTGTTAGCAGAGCTTGCTGTTAACGGCACAGCTGGGTCCCAGCTTTGCAGCTACAACTGGTTCAGCAGAGCTCTGCTCCCCGCTGACACCATTGCCCCTTGGGAGCCGAGCTGCTTCAGCTCTTGGTAGCTGGCTCCCTTCTACCTCTCCCTGTCTGTCAGCCTCAGGCCTTGATGTTTCTGTCCCCACTCCCAGTCTCTATCCCTGTCAGGGTTGCTGGTGGTTTCAAAGGGTGCTTTTGGCAGTGAGTACAGGCACAAACAACTGATTTTTCTAGATAAAGATATCTGGGCACTTACGCTCAGCTGCTGTAAATATATCATCAGACTTATGGCCATCCATGGCTTTGATGCCAGCCTGTGTGTCCAGGTAGGCAGCTGAGCCCTTGGTTAACATCTAGTTATGAAACAAATAACCCCACTGACATGCCAGTTGGTACAAGAGCACTGAGGCAGTGTGGAAGGTTATATGTATCACTGATTAATGGAGTTTCTCCATGACAAGACTAAAGCTGCTGAATTGCAGCACTCCTGCCTTTGCTTGAAGGCAGAGCAGCACTTTCAAGGTGACTGTCACATGTCCCTTAGGCACTGAATGGTTCTTACTTGTTCTCTCCTCAAAGGAGAGAAACTTCTATATCAGGAGAAACAAAATTCTGCTGGGACTTGCGGCCACATGTGCAGACACTACTCTTCTCATTCATGTCTGCTTTAGATAGCGTGATGTCTACCATTAGCATTAAGACTTTCATAAAGACATCAATTAGCCAAACGAAGGATGTGATGGTCCCACTCTACTCTGCACTGGTGCAGCCTCACCTGGAGCACTGGGTGCAGTTCTGGGCACCACAGTGTGAAAAGTATATAAAGCTACTGGAGAGTGTCCAGAAGAGGGCTACGAAGTTGGTGAAGGGTTTGGAGAGGAAGTCATATGAGGAGTGGCTAAAGTCACTTTGTCTGTTCAGCCTGGAGAAGAGGAGACTGAGGGGAGACCCCATTATGGCCTACAGCTTCCTTGCAAGGGGAGGAGGAGGGGCAGGTGCCGATCTCCTCTCTTTGGCGACCAACAACAGAACGCGAGGGAATGGCAGGAAGATGTGACAGGGGAGGTTTAGGTTGGACATTAGGAAAAGGTTCTTCACCCAGAGGTGCTGGAGCACTGGAACAGGCTCCCCAGGGAGGTGTCACCGCCCCAAGCCTGACAGTGTTCAAGAAGAGACTGGAAAAGGCCCTCAGACACGTGGTGTGAATCTTGGGGTTCTCCTGTGCAGGGACAGAAGTTGGACTCGATGATCGTTGTGGGTCCCTTCCAACTCAGGACATTCTATGACTCTATGAATCCACAGGTTCTCATCACCTGCCTCCATCTGGGCGAAGAGCTTAGGCCACCAGTCAGCTTCCAGCATGGCCAGTGCTCAGACCAAGGCCACACGCTTCCCTAGTATGAAAAGCACAGAGAAGAGTGGCAGTTTAATGAGACCTAGTTGCACTTAAATACACTTTAAATAATGTAATATGTTTTCAGAAACCTCATTAAATAGTCATAGCACTTTTCTTTCTTTTCCTTCCCATCATCACTGAACAATTAGCCATGCATTTGTGCATAAGTGGAAGTGTTATTCTTTCTATAATTAGAGAATGCTGTAATTATAAACGCCTCCAATTCTAATTAGCCTTGGGCGTCCACTTCCAAGATCAGCCTTTGCATATACTACTGTACACAAATCTCAGCACCATGACGCTCAGAGGCATTTTTTCCCCTTTAACAAAGTTAACTCATCTTTGTTTTGCTGTTCTTGGGTTTACAGGAGAAGATCTGTTATGCACAGTGTGTTGGTGAGGCGATCTTTGATTTATTTGGTGAAGCTTCATACATCATCACTGTCTTCCTATTTCATGGTGAAAAAAACGACTAGGAAAGGCAGATTGGATCAAACGGGTTCTGCTCTTGACTCTGCATCAGATTTATGGAGTAATTTTGCAAACATTGCATTGCCTCTATGGCACTGTCTGTAAAATAAGGATAATGATTTTTAATGCTCTTGTGAAATACTTCGAGCACTTTGCCTGAAAAATGCATAGCATTGTTAATATCACATATGGATCAGTGAGGGGAAAAGGGCTGATTAGCAGTAAGTGTTTGTATTTATGCACATTTTCTCATCTCAGCAAGGAAAAAAAATAAGTAGATGTGTCAGAATCCTTTTATTTGATGAAACTTTATATGCTGTTTTCTTAAGTGTGGCTGAAATATTTTTACATTAAGTAAAATCTTGCAATTCATCTAATTTGCCTTAAGAGGCTAGAAAGATACCTTTACTTTTGCCCAGTGTTTTGTCCTGTTGCTTGTCAGTGTGAAATAATCTTAGAAAATGAAATAAATGAGAAATACTTCAAGAGGAAAGACAAACTGTGAGAAAAAAATTGCAGTTAGATGTATCTATTAGCCATCTCAAATGAACATGTTACTGAAAAAAGTGTTCTTGGAAAAAAACATTAGAGAAAAAAGAATGAAACCAGCTTTTGTAAAGAAACATTAAAATATCCCCTCTTCAGCCTCTGTGGGCTTCCTGATACACAGGTTTGTTTCAACTATGGCAAGATGATCTTACAGTCTTCAATACAGGAAAATTTTGGCTAGTGAGTTAGTCTGAAATATTTTTGTCTCAATGCATTGCCTTACTCAAGTTGAAGTCTTTATTACCAGCTACAAATCCACTCTTTTTACTCAAATATCTGCCCTGAAGTCCATTTGAGTAATTTCTGTCAGTGAAGTGAAAGACAAAAGTGCAGCCTATCAAAATCTGGGAAGGTGGTAGATGTGGGTACTGTTTCAAAGAGCTCCCTGAAACTCATTCAAAACTTCTGAAAGTGGGAGAAGTTATTCTTATGTGTTTAATGCCTGCTCTTAGTCTTACAACAGCACCACTTGTCCTTAGAAATGAAGCCTAATGTCAAAGGATGAGGTGTTATAAACTAGCAAGACAATAATCCTCACATTTTTCCATGCAATGGAAGCTAGGATAAATCTCTGGAGATGCTTTTGTACTTTTGAAGTCTGTAGACAACCCATCCCTGGGACTTTGAGAGTTTCTCTGTGATGAGGCTTGCACTTCAACACACTTGGGAATAGACTGCCTCCTTCACTCGTACTTGGCCTACTCTCTGGTGCAGACACAGAGACACCAAAGGGAGCACCGTTCTTTAGCCGACCATGCTGTATTTAGCTGGGTGGACATACCCTAAATGACTGAGTATTTGGAAAGCATTGTCCACAAGCTGCATTTTGTAACAAGCACTGGGCTGGATGATGGGTCAGTCTTTCAACCATTGGTATCAAACATATTGATAACACCTAGATAACATGAAGCTATGGGTGCAGTACTGAGTGACCTGTTTGGCAACTGTGTGAAGTGGCCATCTGTTGATTAACTATTTAGGCTAATTAAACCTTCAGAAAAATCTTGTTATTAGAGGTGGGCAGACAAAGTTGAATCTATAGTGGGGCCGTAGGTCTGAGCTGGTGCCTGGCTGCAGTGTGCCCAGCAGGGTCCAGAGTGCTGACATCTCATGGACCACAGTGAAGTCACCATGGGTTGAGCTACAGCTCACTTACCAGATGCACACTTTGTGTCCCAGATTTCAGGACAGCTTTTGGTCATCTGGAAAACATCCCAGATCTGTCTGCACTGTATAGAAGAAATAAGGTGAGCAGGCGTGAGAGTCAGGGTCTGCTCCCTCACATGGGACCAGCTGTGTGGGTCACTCACTCTTCTAGAAGCCAACAGCTCACAGTGGTCCTGCACATGTCCCGCCTTTGTCACAGCTCTCAGCACCTTTCTCAAGATATAAACCCTATCTGAAGGCATGGGTCAGGGAATGGCACTCAGAAATCTAGGCTGCATCTTGATTTAGGAGAAAGAGGGGTGGAAGGGGCTGTGACTCTTATACCCCTCAAAGTTTTTGTAGGCAGCTCAGACAGTTAGGAAAGTTACCCAGTTTGCTGTGATATGTGGGTCATAGGGTACCCCTCTCTACTTGTCACAGATATTTTCTGATGTTAAAAAAAGAAAAAAAGGATATATGTGGTGTTTTCTTAATCCAAAACTCTGTCTTTTGCTTTCTAAAACTATTAACTAGGTTTCATTATATTGAGAAGAAATGTTATAAGATACTTTTCTTTTACTGAACGTTTTCATTAAAAATCTCATCATTAAGAGCTTCTCTCAGTTTTCTTTTTTATTTTTATGGTAGGTCAGAAAAAGCTTTGTTCTCTCTTTCTAGCAGTGACCTCACAGGCCTACTATACAAGGAAGCAGTTTTAAAGGTATTTATCTGTATACACGAGGGTCAACTTGAAACCACTGGAAAGTGACTATATTGAAAACATCAGCTGACCTTCAGTTTAACAGAACTAGTTACTGCTACTTCCCTGAATAGGTACTGAAAAAAAATCCCTCTTAGACCAGGGAGAAGTACACAAAGACGGTATGTAGACACTGGAAAAATACTCATTGTATCACAGTTAGAAATTTAAATGAAAGAAAAAGCTCAGCTAGTCTTCTCAGGGCATTGTGGGTAGTGGAGGGGAATTATCTGAAATTTATGCATAGATGCAACTCCAGGATGACCAGGAAACTTTTTGGAAGTGGGGTTGCTTTGTTTTTCTAATATGTACATTTGGACAGAGCTACTTCAGTGTTGTGAACTGGAGTAATTTACTTCCACCCTTGGAACATTTCAGTAATGCATATTTCCACATCAAAGGGGTGAGAAAGGAGATATGTGTCTTGCAAGAACTTTTGTAGGTCATGCTGAAATGTATCCACACTGAAATAAGAAAACAAACAATTTGAGACATCATTCTCCGGTGGCTTCGAGACAGGCCAAGTAAACACTAGAGTTACTTCATGTATGTAATAAAATGTTTGTTCATTTTCAAATTTATGGGAGTATAGGAGAAGGACTGAACCTTGCAGCATTCCCTGAAATCAGTTATTTTGATTCAGACTTGTAAGGAAACCCTAAAACTACTGATACCTCACAAAAAGCAACTGGTCTTCTACGCATAAGGCAGGTTTTTCTGCCTTCGTAGTCTCTATTAACCTCTGGTGTGAAGAAGAGGCCCTTGCACTGGCTATGTCAGCTCTTTGTATGAATAAACAAACTCCTTGCATGCTCACAAGTTGCTGGTACAAAACCTGGTTTACTTTGATTATATTTGCTGTGAGATGTGGCTTAAGAATTGGGCAGCAGCACAGTGAAGGAGCTTCCATGGGGTGCGAGACATAGAACGTACCATTCTGGGGGCTGAAATCTTCAGTGGCTCTCAAACACACTACATCTGAAATGATGCATCAAAATCAGAATGGGTCAGAAATTCCACCTCACGTGTTTGATATTTGAGAATACTGACCCCACATTGCTGATCTTGTTCGTGGAAACAGCTTCATTTCAACACAGGTCTTCTGGAAAACAAGCAAACTCTTGACAGTCCAGCTACTCACTTCCCCGGGAGCCAGCCTCTGCTGTAATGAGTTATTATCCTTGGATCATTTACAGTGTGTGATTTCCTCCTAGGAAAAAGTCTAAGGAAGCGTATTTAAAAGGTTACAATTTTCTGTGATCGTTAAAATAGTATGTGCCTTAGGAACATATTTTAAAACAAAAAAATAAAGTTTTTAAAAAAGGCATTGGCCATCCTAATGGCTTTTCATCCACTGACATTAAGAGGACATTCTCAGGTTCCTTTTGAGGGAAATCCAAACAGGGTAAAAGAGAATTATGAGCATTTTTTTCTCAGATAACTTGAAGCAGAGGTATCCAAATTTTTCACAAAAGTATTCACATTTTTCCATTAGCTTGGAACTTGCACGTAACTCATACAATGGAACATTTTATAGCTGATTTGTTTTTCTCAATACAGCTGCAGGAGTGAGCTTCTGCCATAGATACTGAAAAAGAGGTTGAAATGGGTGAAGAAATTGATGCTAGGCACCAGATTTTCCATAGGGTGAAATTCTGAACTGGATAAGATTGACCACTACACATATTATGGATGCCGTACATTGGAACTGGCCAACAGCCACACTTCCCTGCCCTTGAATTTATGGTGAGTGTGAAGCATTAGAACTGTGTTTCTTACAAGTTATGTTGATGGTGGCCTGTGTTTTTCCAAAATCTCCTTGAGTTTTCTTGGAATTTTTAAAATGTCAGCAATAAGTCACTACTGTGATACAAATTTGCACATGGCCAGCCTTACCATTTAACTATACCCTTTCCAACATCGTTGGGTAGTAAAAGAAGAAAAATCAAAGTGCCTAACCTGCCTCCTTTGACACTGGGCCCTATTCATCTCCCTGTGACCAAATGGAAAGCGACAAGCGCTTCTTCACAACACCCTGGCTGTATGAACAAGTGTTGATAACAAGGGTTGAAAGACACAGCCTGGTGCCACCATGCCCAGCTGTTTCTTCACTAGTTCCCATTGTGCTGTCTCTCTTTCTTTTCAGGTTGGCAAGTGTGTTTCCAACTAGCCTCTCATTTTGTCTCCAGGGTACCGTATCTTTGGTGATGCTTGCCAGGACAATAGATGAGCCTCCTTCCCCATGCTGAATGGGATGCTTTTGTGTAGACTTAATCTTTGGTGGAACAGGTTCATCCCTGCTGCTTACAAAATTTGCAGTGCTCAGTGCCAAGAAATGCATCTGCTGTTGGCCCTGTCACTTTGCTCCACTGAAACAACACTGGTTTTGTGTTTCTGGGCTCTGCTTTGCTGATTTACTAAGCAATGCGTTTTGAAGAGAATAATTTATTTTTATGCTTTGTGATCATGGTACTTATTTGACTTGTTGAATTTTCACCATACAAAAAAGCAGCTTGAATCCCTGATATAGAGCCCTTCCTAATGCAGGATGTATATGCCCAGCCTTGGTCAAACCAGTGTATATGTGTGTCCTTTTCATGCAGGGAGATGGCAAGGGTTTAAGCTCTGAATTTTGCCGTGGCTGCCTCTGGATTTACCTGTGGCACCCAGGGCTGCTGTGGCTTGGGTGGAAGGCATGTTCCTGAGACCAGCCCAAAACATCCGCTTTTCCTTGCAGATACTGACAGTGTGCAAATCCCTTCTGATCCTGTAGTAGGTATTAGTGGGGATCCTGGACAATATAATCTACTCAGACAGGAGATGCCATTGCAATACATGCAGGCAACCAGTGCCTTGTCTCAAGTCTATTTCTGTTGGGACAGTTGGCAAATTTGATTCCATGCCTACCTTGAAGCAACTTGTAAAAGATGCCACATATGTGGGGTGAATGTTTCCTGGGGAAGGCATGAACTACCTACGTCATTAGAAGACATCCTATCCATACATGTAAATTGCATTCTCTTTTAGATTGCCCCCCCCCCCTTTTTTTTTTTTTTAAATATCAGTTTACGTTAGACATCATGGCACCTAGGTGAACAGATTACATGCATACTTTTATTTTATTCACCTGATGTTTGCAATCCATGACTTCCCTGTCAAATGTCTATTCTCACTATGTTTTGACTGGCATGAACTATGCTAAAGAAGAGACATTTGTAGCCACATTTAGAAGCTCTTACCAAGATAAGAACTCTACATAGCTGTTTGTAAGTCAAAGATTAACCTTTTTCCAATGGGAAAGAAAAACACTTCAGATACTGTTAACTGACTGTGGGCTCTCCCTTATCTTTAACACATTCAGCACTCAAAAACAATCCAGAAAGGCTGAGGTTGATACCAAATGCTGTGAAGCAGAGACAATAATATGAGAGATATTTTTTGCAGTGAGGTCTACCTAATCTAGGCACTGAGTTTTCATTCCTATCCTGTGTTTCAGTTATAACCAAGAATATCCGTGTGTTGGCTCTGCTTCAGTCTCTGCCAAGGACAGCGGTCTGAGCGTAGCAGATTACCGTCCTAAAATAAAAGAAGTCAAAGAGGGAAAAGGTTACTTGTCAAATCCAAGCATAGCGGAGTCATCTCCTGCTCCACGCTGTCTGGTGCTTTGTGCAGACTGCTTTTTAAAGCCTCTCACTCTTGCTAAGTTTCTTAAGAGACGAGTCTCTACCTTAAAAAATCTCAGCTGACAACCATCCTAAACTGTGACTCCTTGCTTAGCTGTTATAATACTTCCACATGCTGTCCCCTGCCGCCTCCCAGTAAATGCCTAAAAGGAAAGCTGATCATACTGAGTGTTCAAAAAACAAAGTGGGATAAACTCCTCCTTACAGTGTAACGGGCACTGGCGTCTCAAGCTTTGATGAAGACCTGGTATTTAATAGAATTTCATGTCTCCTCCCTCAGAGTGCAGCTGAAGGAAATGGTTCCTTTGCTGGTCCCTATGACCACAGTATCCCTGAGCAACAGCAGAGCATGATGCAAAACTAGCAGCTCTCCTGAGATACACTTCTGAAATAACTGACAGATCTGCCCATTCGCTCGGTTTCCAAGAGGGCCAACTTTTGGTTTTATTCACTATGTCTGGCTGCAATAAAAGAAAGCCTGAATCAGCCCCTGTTTTAAGTCCTCTCTTGTGGAAAGCTGATTCTGAGGGCACAGTTGCAAACAGGGTTATGTAGGCTGCCACCCACTGTCTTCTGATAACCTCCTCAGCACTGTTCTGGGAGTGCTGAGTCCTCTGTAATGCTGTGTGGAGACTGAAACTAAAAGTCATGTTGTCCCACTCCAGTAAATACCTGCTTTTCTCTACTGGCATGTATAGAATAGTGCCACATCTATATATTTAAAATGGGATCAGAAGAACCTTTGGTAATATTCTTTAAAAAAAAAAAAAAAAGAAATTTGAAGTAAAGATTGAAATGTCCCTTTCTCTCACGATGCTGAGTAATTGCCATTGTCACCACAGACTTAATCTCTCTCTTATCTGTTTTTATTTCCTATCAGCTGCATCTGCAAGTAACGTTATTGCATATGGATCTCTTCTTTCTTCCATTATTTTTCTGGTGCTTTTTCCACTTATGACATGCTTGTGCTAGCATGTTCCTTTGGATTGTGCAGCCTTGCAGGGTAGGACCTTACAGGTAGGATTGATTCTTCCCCAGGTGAACTACCTAAAAATTAAGCATCTAGTCTGAATTTGTTACCTAGGTTCCCTCTGCAGTCAGTAAGAATGATAGGTAGTAGCACGGATGGCCCATCCCACTTGTTTTACACATCTCAGTGAGGGCAGGCAGAGTCACCTTTCTAGACATGGCTTTTTTTCTCTGAATCGTGTAGCATATCTTCAGATGCTTGAGATCAAGGCCTAAATATCATTCTCTAGATTCCTCTTTGGGGTCTACCAGGTAAGCTAGTTCTGGGTAAGTGGGAAATCTTCTTTCTCTTGGGTCATCAGTTTGGGTAGAAATTTAAAAGCAGGCTGAGCTTTTTTAGGACAGGGTCTGTATTCAGTAACATGCAGCAGTGGAACATGGAAAACCTGACAGTGGCTGGTTAACCTGTTGACAGGATGACTGACAGGACAGTGCGGAGCAATGATATACTCTGTCTCAGGGTGCTCCTGTCCGGGGTGTAGCACAAGGTAACAAACTGGCCATTCTCCAGCTCATTCCAGTGCTTATACCCATCTTCCTAACCTGGCAAATTGGTGTTCTTTGCCTGTGATAGTGTGATGCCATGTCTAATTAAGGGTAGCTATGGTCCTGGTGCTCCGCAGAGATGCTTTGGCACTTTAATGGACTTTCAGCATCTAAACCTCAAATATATCTAATGATCTAGGAAAGATGGGCTTCCTGATCCTGTGGCTCTCATTCTACAGGCAGCGTCCTGCTGACTTCATTAAAGAGGATCGTCCACTGAGCTCAGAGTTGTAATGCAGTCAGGATGAAAGTTTTGGGCTTAACAATTCATCAATCAGCCATTTGGTGAAAATGTAGTCCCTCATCTCTGATCTTGTCATGCAGATTTACTTGTTACCTATGTGGCCTTTTCCTTTCTTTATCATTTTTTTCTTGGGTTACTTCTCTGCCTACTGTAACACAGATGAAGAAGGAGTCAGACTTTGCCCAGAGCTTTTACAGGAGTTAGACAGTAGAGGGTGCAATGTGAGCAATATATTTATCTTCTAAGCATTGTCTCCTTGCTCATGGTCACCTTTCCGACCCACCAACAAAAATGAGTCCACAGTCAGTGCCTAAGCAATGGTACCATGGAGACAGACCTTGGCCAGGTCGCAAGGCTGATGGAGTGCCAAAATGGTCAGGTTTCAGCTGTGTTTTGCAAGTAATAAGTTGCATATTCTTTCCACCTCTTATTCAGAACAGTTCTTACTATATAACCTCTGGATGCTGATGTGGATAATCCAGACAGAATGTGAAGCCTGTTTTTTCTCCCTTCTTTCCAAATTCTGATCAGTTCCAATATTTATGTGCTTTCCATAATTCTGGCTGTAGATCAAGACCATGAATCAACTGTTCTTTGTTTTGTTAAAGAAGGATCATGAATTATTCATACCCTGGCAAAAGGCACAATGAAATAATTAGGCATTAACTATGCACTCTAAATCAACCATGAACAGAGAACCTTCCAAGCTGAGACTGTATTTCATAAAGATTTGTATCCATATAGGTCATAAATACCTGGCAATTAGTTTGCTGGTTTTCTGAAATAAAAACAAGGTTCATCTTTTTTGGCAGCTTGTGATGAACTGGAGATGAAGAATGTGAAGAGAAGTTGTAATGATCCCTACTCTGCATCTTTTCATCTTAACATAGGTCCTTGGGTTATATTAGGTTTAGACTGTGTGACAAAATCAAACTCTAGTCTGGCAAAGCCAAGATCGCAACAAAACAGGAAAATTATAATTCAGTGATTAGTTAGTATAAGCACTTCACAAAGCAACAATTAAACTTTCTATATGCTTAAAAGGAAGCATCAATTTATCTGCTAGGATTCTTTCAGACCAAGTCTCTGAAGGCATCCAACATAACGTGGTTTCTTTCAACTAATAGAGTTAGTACAGAGTGGCGATACCTGATGATTATTTTAGTTTATTTTTGTTTGTTTTGTTTTGTTTTGTTTTAAGAGCAATGGGAAAAGATACACTTTTGAGGGAATATGTTTTTAAGCTGTTGGTTCTGTGGGCTGCAATATGGTCAGCCCACAGTTTAGTTTTCTAGAGGTGATCAGTGCTCTCTGGCCTCTACCATTATTGAATAAAAGATCAATCACAAAAAAATTGTAAAAAACCCACGACAAACCTGAACCACATCTTTCTTATTCTAATACTGTACGTTCACTAAATAACTTTATGTAAGGTAGGGTAGGTATGACTGTTTTAATATAGTTTTCTCGGGATAGAGAGAGTGAGAAAGATCAGCACATGCAAGAAACTGGCACCATGCTGAAACAAAGATGTTGACTCATTCTAAATGTCTTAGAGTAGCTAACATAAGTACCTGTATCTGCTTATGGTACATGTCCAACTTACCAGACACCAAAGGAAGTGAAGAACTGTTAACTACAGTCAAGGCATCCACAACCCAGATACATCACAACCACTGTTAGGCTGAAATCACGGATAGAAGCTTTCTTGTAACAATGCAGCTACCTTAAAAAAACCCAACAGACTACACAGCTGGAAATACACCATTCACAATTCTGTAAATTTGGTGAGGGATTGGAAAGGAACACTGAAGAACACCTCCTTGCAGGAGAAATTTGAACCATCTCCAAAGTAAACGTGAGAGCACAAAAAACAAGTGCAGAAATGATGTTATTCTAACAACATAGTTGCATGCTAATGTGAGGAAACACATACCGTATAAACTCATGAGCCCGCGTGTTCTTGGAAGAGCTCTGTGATACCACAAAAACTACCTGGGGCTAAAAGTTGGGTCATAGCTGTGCTTCATTCGAAAAAAAGTACAACTGTGTTGAAAGGACACAAGAATAGAAAACCATTCACCTTAAGCAGTATTGAAAATGAACAACTCCTACTGATAAATTCACAATGGAGTCTGAAAGCATATCCTTATAAACAGGAAAAGAAGGCTACTGTAGGCTAACATAGCCACTGGAGAAAACATTCAGAGGATCAAAATGAATGTGTCATATCCGGGTACTGGAATCCAAAGCTGGCCAAAATCTGGGAGGTGTTAGTGTGTTACAGGAAGGCAGAGTGTTTGGACTTATTATGCTTTTGCAGTCAGACATAGCTTTTTGAAGCTACCTCTTCATTGCCCTGTATGCTTCTCACACAATTTGTACTGCTTGCCTAGAAGTGGTCTTAATTAGTAGTGGCAATAGGTATAATGCAGAGCAAACTCTCTCTGTCATTTGCTCAGTATTTTCCCAAAATATGTGTTGATTAGGTTTTTGTTCAGAGAGGAAGTCAATAGCAATGCCTTTTCATTGTGTGTAAATTCAATTTCTAGTGCCATAAGTGTAAACTGAAAGAGCAATGTTATTTCAAAAATGATGTTACATGGTATACTGGCAACATTAGAGGTTCCAAAAATCTTTGAAATGCTTTGTTTTTGTTTCAGTCACAAGGATCACAGCATTCATCAGAGCTGATTTTTCAGAAGGTAATTTAAGATCTGTATACAACTTCATTGGCCTGCAGACTTGACTTCGAATTTAAGGCACTATTGTTGCAAGTCATTTACAAGGTATTTAATGATCAGCCTGTAAATATATCAATCCAAGTCTTATGTCCTTATATCAGTAGCAGCTATAATAGCCCTTACACAAGATTCTGAGGCATTTTCACTTTAATACCAGTATATGTGTTCATGTTTCGACTGTTCAGTTTGGAAGGTCTGGTTGCTCTTGTCAGTTTTTCCTCACAGTCTTGTCTACCACCTGATAGATTTGTAGCACAACTGACTTTGTTCTTTCTTAGCCCTCACCTCTGAATCCCAGTGAAAGGGATTGTAACAAATACCTTTGAATCAGTTATTCGGAAAAATATGGTGACAGGACTCTGCAATTAAGTGTTGTCATACAAGTGAGCTACTATCCCACTTCTACAGAACAGAATGCTTGTAAGAAGAGCTTGACTGCAATGATCCAACTAGACAAACAGCTGTTTTGGCATGGGTCTAATGCTGAACTCTGCTAGGGAAGAAACAGGTGGTACCTTCTGCTGTGCTACACTGCTACCCTCAAACCTTCCTGCATGGCCCAGGTGGTCTGTGCGAGTGGTTCTAGTGTCAGATCAAGGACCACTGTTCCTGAGTTCCCAGGAGCCAGCAAATAAGCATCTCCCAGGTGCAATATTGAGAAGGTCTCCTTGGCAGGCAGTTTCAGTCTGGACCATTGAGTCCTACTTCGGTCGCACGTATCAATTAGAACCAACCGGTGGTGTTAAGGCCATAATAATATATGGTAAGGAATAGAGGTGTTTGTATTTGATGTCAGCTCACCTCTACACTAATTGTTGGTGAATGTTTACATGTGGGCTTGCCTTCTGTGAGGCTGTCCTGGTCCTGAGCACTGCTGATCAATGAACAACAATAACCCAAGAGTTTATGGAATAGGAAAACTCCCGGTGAGTCTGGCCCCATTCATAGGCAGGCTGTGTCCCCAGGGTATGAATGTCAGGCTGGGGGGTCTCTGACTTCTCCTGCTCTGGGGAGCTGGTTCTGGTGTGGATACCCCAGAAGTCTGTGTGAAAGCAGCTGGCTGTGTCCCCCTGTTCCCATCGGCCTCTAAATGTCCACACACACGAACATGCACGCCTGCACACCCCACAGACACTCATGAGAGGGAAAGACAAAGCAAATGAAATATTGGCAGTTGTCTGCTTTCACTTCTGCTTGTTCTACCAACATTATGGGCCGTGTCCAGCAAGTGTTTTGTTTACAGCATTCTCTGGGGGGCTACTGGAGTGACTGAGGTTTGGCCATGACATTGCCTAGAGACTTAAACACAGGAATCGGCAAAAAATACACTTGGAAAGATAAGACCCATGCTGAATTTTCTCTGAGAAGAAAACTCTGTACCTGGCTTCACTGTCTAACATTATTCATGGACTGCCTTTGGAAACTCACATAAGTATAAAGGGCATTCAAGGCAGAAGAGAAGAATTTGTCATATACCAATGGCCAGGACTGCGGCTGGGATTGATGGGTATTTCTTCTGTGGAAATTTTTACGTACCAAATAAACAGCTTTTATTTCTTGGTAACATGAATTGCTCAGGGGAGTGCATATTTCCATACAACAAATGCAGAAAAGGAAGAAATAATATTTGGTCGAGGTTATCAGAAAATCTCTTGGTTCTGTTTACACAAAGCTTTTATAAATGACCAGGGAGGCAAGCTGAATGCAAAGCCCTCTGCTTAACTGGAAAAAGGAGCGGAGACTGCTCCTTCCTCCCCACCCCTTGGACGACGATGGCTCAGCCAGCTCCATGGGCAACTCTCCTGTTTCTAATCTTGTAACAATTGATTTTTACCATTCCAAAGTGCCCATGTTTCTTGCAGCGGTGAGGAAAATGCCTTAATGTGCTGTGATCGCTATCTGTTTCTGTGTTTGTTATGGTACTGTCCTGAAGACTTGGCTCACACAGAGATCATTCTTGTGCTGAACTCCTCACAAACACAGGTCAGCATATATTCCATGGCCTAGAGGGCCAACATCTGAGAAATATTGTCTGCATTTGTGTAACAGCTGAGCTTTCTGTCAAAATCCAGAAATACCATATACTATCTCGCATCCCCATATAGAAGTTTCTGGCTCACTTAGTGCAAATCCACAGCTTGGGCTCTGGCTGCCTTTAATGTCAGTGAACATGAAAGAAGAGGACCCACATCCTGAGCAGAAGTATCCTATGCCCCCTTTTTTTTTTTTTTTTTGGTGGAAAAGCAGGTGAAAGGCTGCTGTCACCAGCTGCAGGCCTGGCCCACAGCTCTCCCTCCTGCCTCATTCAGTGAGCCTCAAAGTTGGCTCTGGCCCACAGATGCAGGATCTCACATGAGCGGCTGTCGAGTCATGATGTTGGGGGAAAACGTCCTTTGGGAGAAGGAGAGCCATACAGCTGATACGTCAGTGCTCTTGCACCCCTAATTCAAGAGCACCTGTCTGCTGGAGAGGGTCCAGAGGAGGCCACAAAAATGAGCAGGGGGATTCAACACCTCTTCTATGAGGAAAGGCTGAGAGAGTTGGGGTTGTTCAGCCTGGAGAAGAGATGGTTCCAGGGAGACCTTATTGTGGCCTTTCAGCGCTTAGAAGTGGCCTCTAAGAAAGATGGGGACAGGCTTTTTAGCAGGGCCTGTTGTGACAGGACAAGGGGTAATGGTCTCAAACTAAAGGAGGGGAGATTCAGGCTGGACATGAGGAAGAAATTTTTTACAATGAGGGTGGTAAAACCCTGGCACAGGTTGCCCAGAGAGGTGGTAGATGCCCCATCCCTGGAGACATTCCAGGCCAGGCTGGACAGGGCTCCGAGCAACTTGATGTATTTGAAGATGTCCCTGCTCATTGCAGGGGGTTGGACTAGATGACTTTTGAAGGTCCCTTCCAACCCAAATTACTCTATGATTCTT
This sequence comes from Pampusana beccarii, assembly GCA_013399365.1. Classification (NCBI taxonomy): domain Eukaryota; kingdom Metazoa; phylum Chordata; class Aves; order Columbiformes; family Columbidae; genus Pampusana; species Pampusana beccarii. The sequence goes on along the minus strand of VWYH01004715.1, from coordinate 86,204 downwards.
AAGGCAATACCACACAGATACACTGGCTCACCACACGTGCCCAGGTTGTCTTCCTGTGAAACCGGAGTGCTGGCAATGCAGGAGGGAGGGGACAGCTGGGTGCACATTTTGACTTAACCTAAAATGAAGTTGATACTTGGCTGCAGCCAACAGGTCAGAAGCACCTGTGGGTCCCTCAGTCTGAACTTTACCTCTTTCTGTCACTGAAATGTGTCCTCGGGGGGATGAGATGATAACCGTGATACTTGAAATTACTCCTCCCAAACAGAGCAGGCTTTATTGAATGATCAATGGCAGGGTCAGGGTCTTGTGAGGAGTAAGTTTGAGGGTTGCCTTTTAAAAGGAAGCAAATTTGCAAAGTAGTGTGGGGACATTCCAATATTGTAAGAGTATCGTCTGATGAAAAACACCTGGGAGGCAAGAGCAGGCTCCATAAGCTTCAGTCACTGAAGGCAGTTTTTTGCACAGTTAGTGGAATAGAGAGTAGGAGAAACATTTATTCATGTGGTGTGTACTCCATCAGTGACTGATATTTCTGTGTGTATCTTCAATGAAGAGATAACTGGGGAAAAGGAATATGGAAACAGCTGCTTATTTATAGGACCAAATACTTAAACCAATCGATAAGAATGAAGACATTTTACCTTTCCCTACAAGGGAAAAGATTTTTTTCAAAAAATGGCTGATGCTAAATATTTTCACATGCTTGATGCACCAGGAGGGTGCTGGCAGGTGCCATGAGGGAAACAGCAGAAGGCTCCCACATTCAGCAGCCCTTTGGGGCTCCCCACAGGTTCCCCACACTCCTATTTGGGTTGACTTAGGCACTTGAGTTGTTTCAGCAGAAAGTGCAACTAGTCTTTGATGGTCTAAAGAGAGATTTTGACCCATGAAAAAACAGTGGAAGAACATGACCAGAGGCTTTGAGCAGCTCTGGAAAGAACCAGATTTGCTGGACTAGAGCTAGACAAAATAAAATATACATTCTCTGTAGCAAAAATAAAATACCCAGAAGAAAAATTAACAGACCACAGAGCACAAGTAGATCACTGTGAAGCTGAAGCTAGCACCTCATACTTGCCCCAGCAGACAGAAAGGGGCACAAGAGTTCTTTGGAACAGAATATGGGAATATTTATGCCTAATCCATCTGCCAAATCAGCAACATGAAAGCACTATTGTGCAAAGGTATCTAATCAATGTGGGCCATAGTTCCTCAGTGGATAAGTTTTGAGAAACTGAGGCAGTATGTTCAAGACTTGCCAGAAAGGGGAAAACAAGGAATGATAAAAAAAAAAGCACTTGTCCCTGGACAACTCAAAGGACAATATTAGTGCATTGCTCTGAAAGACCCATTGCCAAACAACCCCCAAAACAGATCTCCAACAGAAAAGGCAAGTTTTTTTTCTTGAGGTCTAAATCCACAGATGTGAAAATGTCACTTTCTGTGACACTTTCTGTGGTAAGAGGTCTACTTCAGCTAAAAATATCTATAAGCCTCTTTTGTCATTGCCAAAAATGGTCTGGTAAGCTTCTGCCATGGATACAGAGGTTAGTTTTTTTCAACTATGAACTTAATACAAACTTGAGACAGACTTGGTTTCAGCAGATCAATGTACTGAAGTGCCTTGGAGAAAGTCCTGAGTTATATTTTGACCATGTCAAGATTATAAATTCCCCTTCAAGTCTCAGACAAATCATCATGCATCATTGAGACAAAGCTCTTCGTGAAAAAACTACACAGATCAGTGTATTCCCAGATCTCCTGATCACTTGCATGTTAATCCTAGACATGACTTTCTTTTTAGTGCATCTTGTAATTACCAATGTGCGACAGAAAAATATGTTAACATGTCATATGAAAATAATTTAATAATGGGAAAAAGCTATGTACAGGGATGGATATATTTTATATTGGTTTCAAAATTACAGTGAGAGCCTGGAAACTATCTATATGCTGTCTATGACAGAAATATAGTCCAGCTAAAGCAAAGAGGCCTTTTTGTTGGCAAAGGAACTACTATCTATTAAAAAAAATTACCAATTTGTTTGTTAGCTAGAGATAAAATGTCATAAACTGTTCCCAGTTTCATCAGATACTATTAAGAGGAAGTATTGCCATGCATACCCAATTTTAGGTAGCTAGACAGAGCTTTCAGGAAAAGTTCCTGTCTGACACGAGACTGAGTTTAGGCAATTTAGGAGGAAACACAGCTTTAGATGAGTAACCTCTAGTTCCTGTTATTTCCCATCAAGCAGTCGAAAAATATTATCAAAACAATAAAGTGCTTCATAGGAGAAGATTGCTGAATCAGACTGTGATTTGAGATGGGAACAGTAAAGCTGCAGAACAGCACTAATGAATCATGAGTTATCACCTGTTGACAATTTTTCAGGAGGAACCTAGAGATAGGAATGCCTGCCATGTTAGAAACTTACAGTGCAATTGCTGGGGAATTGCAACTATACAGAAAGACAAACAAAGCTGTATGAAAACCCAACGTGATGGGATCCTGCAAGTGCTACAATTTCACATGAATTGTGTCATGTCTGGCCATGGCAGGAAATATTGTTTTCAGACGGCAAGTACCTAATCCTCTCTGCAGTTTAATGAAGTCGTGACTCTATTCTTTAACTTGTGGCTTCTCCAGAGGTGAAGGCATAACCAGAAAAAATGCAGATGGGGATGGAAATAAGGATGTTGAGCTAATTGCTTCATCTGAGAATGTCTCAGGCAGGCAACAATCCTGACAGGATAAATGCGAGCTGGGAGATGAGGCAAGTAGGGCCAAGGGACGTCCTGCTGCCTAAACAACATCCTGATGTCTTAGGGGAAACCTGCAGGTTTTTCTGATGGTGTTGGACACCTCAGAGGTTAACTGGACACTTCTTGACATTCTATATTGTTCTATGTTGCTCTGTATTATTATGCAGACATTCTGAACTATGTTAATGTTGATAGAAACTGTTGTTATTTCGGGCGGTAGGAAGGAAGTTGCGGGTAGGAGGTCTCTCAGAAGAGGCAGCTAGAAGGGACTGCTGCTCCGTTGTGCTGGGCAGAGGGCTAAAATTACAGACCACAGATCAGTTTGACCTGCGCCATCCTGTGAAGCAGACCCTGCCAGGCTCTCTGGCACTGAGTAGCTATTGAACGACACAACAATAACCTTGTTTTTAGATCTTTTTAAAGCTTAGGCGCACTGTTGTTGCTATATAATCAGCGAGTGACTCAGGCCACAGACGCCTGCGTAAGAGCCCTGCAGCTTGTCCTACAGGTCACAGGGTCAATCCCACTCTTGTTCCTATTTAGCGCCCGACACACCACATGAGTAACTGGAGACTGTGTGTGCTCAGGGAGTGGGATCCCATCCTCAAAATTAGATGCTTTGTCGGGAATGTTTTTTTGTGCTGGGACAGGCTGTGGCTGGATGAATTTACCCTACAATCACTTACTGCTGTATGAATGGCCCTACTGATAAAGCTTTTGTGTTTGTGTGCTTGCTAACTTCAAAGGATGCTATCGCCTATATGAATTCAGATCAGATTTCAGGAGCTGCATTAAAATCCAGTAAGGGCCAGATGGCTGACTGTTTGAAGAAGAACTTTCATGTTTGGCTTTTAAAAAGGAAAAAAAAAAAATAAACCACCTCAAACCCGCAAACTAGTAGCAATGTTAGAACAACATTCTTATTTCAACTATTGCTTTCTTTTTTGTTTCCTGCTCCCTTCTTAACTAAGTGGTAATTCATACTCCTGAAGCTTTTCTCAGCCCCAAATTAAAATTCTTGAAGCATGCTGTTTTTTTCTTCCTATATATCATGTTTTCTCAGCATCGTCCTTGGGTGGTACTATTTGTGGTTCAGTGAGGACACAGCTATCCTCTATGTGCTGGCAGAAAAAAACAAACCAAAACAAAAAACAACCAACCAACAAATCTTGTCTGGCAGTTTTACTTAGTAAGCTAAATGAACACAGCTGAATAGACAATGGTATATTGTTGCTGTGAGCATAGATCCCAGGAGCAGGACTGACATCCCTACCAGCTCTATCACCAGAACCCAGACACTCTCTCCCATTTCTTGCCTGCCCTTCCTCCCCTCCCTGCCACCTCTCAAGCCTTCAAAAACTCGTGGAATCGTTTGGGTTGGAAGGAACCTTCAAAGCCTGGCCTCGAATGTTTTCTACCACCTCTCTGGGCTAACCATTCCAGTGTTTTAACACTATATTGTTTTAACATTATTATTTAAGAGCACGTGGGAAGGCATACTGCACTTAGATTTTCACTTGCACAAAACACTTATCAGGGTACATGTTCATTTGAGAAACTCATAACATAAGGATAGGTGTTTAAGAAATCTGGAACAGGCAGCCAGTGAGGTGATGAAATGAGAGGGAAGGATTTTAGTCACTTCGGTACTACCTGGGCGAGACAGAGATGCTGTGGTTATGAATGTCAGGGACATACGTCTCATGGAAATAGGGGTGTTTGGTATTTGAGGCTGGACATACTTCTATGGAAAAATCAAAATTGAATGGAGCCTAATAGGATTCTACAGAAACTTCAAAAGTTTGCAATAGAGATGGAATTTACTTTTAGTGTTTCATTTTAAATAATTTTATGGACAGCTATAGCTAGATTATAGAGAAAACTGCTTAATTCTACATCTTATTAAAATGTCTTCTGGATTTTTCCAGAGGAACAAGGAAGCAAAGGGTAGATATGTTAGAAAGACAGTCCTGTGATGATTCCTGGCTAGATGTAAGACTTTTCATATTTTTACTGCTAGTTAGTTACAGATGGATGAATAGTCCACAGAAAGTTATTGAGCAGATTCTACTATTTTCTGCACATGGAATTAACCATGAGAAAACCCTGATTTCCTTCACCACCCCTTAAACCCATTTTTGAGATCTTTTAATCAGTTCCTGTACACGTAGAATACACACTGTTCTAGAAAAATAAGGCCATTCTTCATAAGATTATTGTAATAATAAAGTTCAACAATGGCTACGGGTTATACAGGTGTGATAGAGGGACAGAAATGTACTTTGCTGCTGCCAAATACAGCTCATCTCATGTTAATTACCAGTTTTCCTCAATGGTTTGAATTACTAGGTCTTTTCCCTGGAGAAACTTTAGCGAAGCTACTTTATCTTTTGATGTACTTGGATCTGAGTGTATCATCTCCAACTGGAAGAAAACAAACAAACATTCCAAAGAATGTGTTCAGACTCGTGCATTTTAAAATCAAAATCATATGCAAAGCTTTGGATAAAACACATTGGTTTTGCAATGTGGTGTAATTTTGTTCACATTTGCATTTCAAAAGGCTAGAATGGGGAAAGTCTAACTCAACTGTTGGTGAAATTTATAATAAATCAGAATCTTGAATGTATCCTGCGGTGCTCAGTTACAAAAACTGACTTTGCGCTACTTGTCTAGTCTGTTGATATTTGTATTGCCACAAAACTGCAGACTCAGCATGCTGCTGCCGACCACAAGTTTTGAACTACTGTAATGACCTTGCTCAACAAACACATTTGTTATTTTTGACACAGAGGCAATTTACCAACCAGTCTGTACACTCTTTGGTTGACATTCCCAGAAGTTATCATGTATTTGGAGGGTTGCTTAACGTATAGCTAGTAGTTATTTTTGAACCGAACAGAACATTTTGTAACACTTCTATTGACTTTTTTAACCCGTTAATGAATCATGGAAAATTACATCTGCTCCTTGCTGTGGGGTTAGAAATGTGATCTTTTATGGATGGTTATATGGGGGTCTCTGATAGGAATTTCTCTGCGCTGTATCAAATCAAAACAGAGCTTGGCCCATGGCACATAGTCCTGTGATTTACAGGCTGAAACAGGTTTCAGTTCCAGCCTCCGTAGTAACTCAGGCCTTCAGCTGGAAATACGATCTCTGTATCTCTGAAGCTGGGAACTTTCCCTGAGGTGATATCTCCTTGGTAAAGAAACAATAAAGGAGCAGGGAAGGGCGGGGGGCGGGAGGGTGTTGTATTGTACCTAATTAGGTCAGCTAAAGTTCCGTAAACCTGTCAGATCCTCAGCAATTCTTTAGTGTTTCCAGCATGCATGTGCTCCAGCCTACCTGCACGAATAGCTGTGCTTCTTTACTGGCATGCACAGTCAACATCCTGTAACTGTTAGAGTGGAAGGTTGACTACAGTATATTAAAGAGAAAAATGCAGGTTTCATGTGTCAGGTTATAATACCACATGCAAACACATACACTAAGTTGGTCCTGAATACTGATTGAACAATTCCTCTCAGACTTGGGAGCTGAATGAGCCACTTTCCATGCGCCTCCCAGCTACTAAGAACTCTTCAGGGCCCGTATTTATTTTCAGTTGCTTTTTCCTCCCCACCACTGTGTTGTCAAAGGTATTTTGACATTTCATTTAAAAATAATCAGAGAAATATTGTGTGCTATACTTGTGGGTGTACCTTAAAACAACCAGTGCAAACTCTGCTGGAGTGCTCGAGGGTGCCTCCACCCTCAAGGGTGTTTGCCCGCTATTTTGCTGGGGGCTCCCATTGCTGGTGCCCCAGCCTTGGGGTGCCTCCCCCTTGACCTCTGCAGTTCAAAGACTGACTTTCTAACTTAAACCAGATGTGTGAGGCTTGTAGCATGTCTGCTTGCGCCTGAGGACTCCTATGTGGATCGTGGCACATGCAGGAGCACATATATAAGAAATTAAAAGTATTCTATAGGCTTTGACCAGCATCACAGCTCCAAATACGTATTAATTTCTACCAGTTTTGCTGCAGTCTCAATCCCATTCATGCACAAACTTAGATTTTGGTGTTGTCAGGCACTGCCCAGTGTTCACTGGTGGTCGCTGCTTTGTGTCCCAATATGGACTGGGTAGCAACACCATGGCCATACTTACCACAGTACCATACCTGTTGCTTTATCAGAGCTCTTTTCTTGGTGTCTATGTTCTTACCGTTGCCAGTATACAACCCATAAATATCTCTTTTCAAAGTGTGCCTTAGCTTTCCTGAGGTATGGCTTAGGGGTTTAAGTATGTATAAGCTAAACACTCTGAGTGCCAAACATCAGCCAGCTCAGCTATAGAATTAGTCAAAGGGAGACTAGATAATTTTTTATTTTGAGAAAGGGGTATTTACAACTCCTCTCACCTCTCAGATGATAATTCTGCAGCGCTTTTGCACCTAGTTTTGAAAACAACTTCTTGCCTTTCGAGCAATGACTTTGTCTGGAAAAACTCAACCCCATAAGCAGCTGTTTGTCATAGGTACAGGCACATGAAAAAAGGAGATTTTAACAGAAAGCAGGTTTGCAGCCGCACAGCATGGTGTTTTGTTTTTGTTTGTATGTTTGGTTTGGGTTTTTTCTACTCAGGCAATCATTACCACAGTATCCACCTGGTGTGGAAACATACCGTGCCGTGTTCATAGGTGAGCTTAAACTAGGACATGTCATATTTTTTCTCCCTGCCTAAATACCACAAAGCGAGCCCTACAGATCATGACTGAAGTAAGTGTGTGCACTAATTTGCTGCAGCTGAAGGCCCAACATCCCAAAATTATGAGATTTCTGTGTGTTCTCACATGTTCATCAGCCTGCCGCTGAAGCTTTTCATTTATCAGGCAGCAGGGGGAAGGTGGTAGAGAAACTGAAGGCAATGCCATCAAAGCCAGTGATTTCTCATTTGAGAAGGTGATCCTAGCTGGGGGATGTGTCTGGTTTCTGGTCTTTGTACACACTAAGTGTTTTAAATGGAAGAGAAAGGAGGATGGAGTCTGGACAGTATCTGTGGGCTGCAAGGCAGTATTTTTACTCAGAAGATGACTCTTGTAGGAGTTTCTGCAGGCCTGTTGAGCATCAAGGGAATTTGAGGTACCGAAACGCGTTGAATCTCAGCTCCAGACGTATTTCTGAAGTTTAGTGGTTAATCAGAATCTATCAAAATTAAAAGAACATGAAACTGCAACAGAGGCATACAGTGCAAGCAAGCAAGAAACAAAGAACAGCCGTACTTATTGCAAAGCGAGAACCGCATTGCTTTAATGGCTTTTCACTGAAAATCTTTGGCCTTACGAGTGGTTCTGCAAACTCTGAATATTGCCCAAGTGGAATGCTTGGCCGTTACAAGAAAACATATAACAAGCTCAGCACACAGAGGACCTGCCTGTCATCGTGAAATAACACAGCTGGCTTATGTTCACACTAATACTTTTCCTGTGGAATTTTCTCTCTGCATCACTTGAAGCCCTCACCATCCCGTGTTGCCCTTTTCTATTTAGTGCTTGGTCTGTGTTTTCAGTGGAACTGAACTTAATGTGCTTGCTCTGTTTTGGTTACGCCTAGAGGTGGGCACAACCAGTTTTGGATTCACTATATTTTAAATTAAGCATTTCTCCTTGCTCTGTGCAAACCCCAACCCCCTCTGACCACGGAAAATGTTTTAACTTTTTTTTTCCCTGTGTGTGTGAGCTTTCACCCACTGCTCTACTTCCTGCTTTCAGCCAAAACATCGAGGGGAAGACATCAAAAGGAGACGGCAAATGCAAAGCAGTAATTTCATAAAAGGGGCCAATGGGCATGAAAAGCAGAACCTTCACTGACTTCCCACATATGCCCTTGACCTTGAAACGCTGAATGTTTTTTCCTTATTTCAAAGGCTGGATTTCTTTATTTTTCTTCCTTTTCCTCAGTAAAAACAATTTCATCTGGACTCTTTGCTGAGAAGTCAAAAGTGTAACCAGTATCCTAAACTTTGCACAACTCTGTAGATCTTTGCAGCAACTGTTGTCACAATTAAGTTCAATTAAAGAAAGAGGATTCCAATTAGAGAAATCCCTTGTACTGTAGTAGGATAAAACTGGGAACAAAGCCCTTACAAACTGTGCTGCAAGCCTTCATCAACCAGCCAGGGTAATGAGCAATCTTGTTTGCAAGAATGCTATGCAATGACACTTGATGTCTTCAACACATCATACATCAATATGTAAAGGTTTGTCAGGAACTAATAAAGTCCAAGAACAACCCAACAGTGTTCAGGAAAATCACTCCTAACTCCTAACAGGACTCAGTGAGAGACCCCGGGAGTTTTGTAGAATAGAGCCCTGCATTGCAGCAAATGTTTCTTGTTCATTTTTGGGCATCATGACCAGTTATACTTTTTCTAAAGATTCACCCATCATCCACCCAAAAATATGAAATTCCTATCTGCTGTCAAGTAGTCTGCAAGCTGCACAGTATTTACTTTTTCATTTCTTTTCAGTATCTGACAAATGGTGGAAATGTTTATCACAAATACAGTAGGGTGCATCTTAGTCAATATTACTATAACTTCAGGATCTACTCTTTTGAGATCTGCCCCTTTGATTTCCACCCAGCACTTGATCTGCATCTATACACATCGCATGCGTGTGCTGAAAATTATTTGTTGAACCAGCAGAACAATGAGACGAGAACTAAGGAAGGTTTTGGTGACACTGAAAACATTGCTTTTGCAGGGCTTTCCAATAGTTCCTTCTGAAGCCTTTCATGGAAAGGGTTGTCAAGCATTGGAAGAGCCTTCCCAGGGAAGTGGTTGAGTCACCATGCCTGGGGGTGTTTAAAAGATGTGTAGATGTGGTACTTGGGGACATGGTATAGTGGTGGACTTGGCAATGCTAGGTTAACAGTTGGACTTGGTGTTGTTAAATGTATTTTCCAACCTAAACAATTCCATGATTCTATGATTCTACAAGAGATTCTCAATAGTTTTTAATAGTTCCTCCCAAAGGACAAATGTACTACTCTTGACACCTACTGAATACTGAAATTGTAAGAACAGTTTTCTGGTGGAAGGCTCTCACTTGTAGGAGACTAAATCATGTTTGTGGGAAACAGATCATTTAGCGTATGATGTCTTAAATTAAGATACTGGTTTTGCACACAAAATCCAGGTCTCTTTTAATTTGCTTTACAAATTACTTACAATGTTTTTTCTGCACTGTATGTATATATATATATATATGTGTGTATATATATATATATACATAAAGAGCTCACTAAGTTTTTGAGTTATTGTATTGGTATGTTGAGCAGGTAAACATTCCCATTAATTTGAGTAGGATCTTACCTTTAAAAGATACATAGGTGCCAGGTCAATCTTAAATAAATCTTGTGGGTATCCTGGAAAGTGGACACTTCTACTGTTTTGTTAGTGTTTTTCTCAGAAATGTTTTACTCAAACTGATGAGACTACCTTCTTGCTGGCCTGAAAGGAACTTTAAAAAATGCATTTTATACTTCACTCCGTGTGTGAACTGAGACTTTATATGGGGGAATCTCACTAACATATAGTACTCCCTGTTGACTACACAGCTGTCAGCAGCCAGTAGAGAATTTTATTTGAGTTTTCTCCTAATTTTGCTTCAACTGCTTTTTCACGGTAACTGAGCTAAGCCAAATGTATTTGAAAAAACGGGAGGTCAAAGTGAGGATGAATGGGTCACATTCATAATGTGCGTCTGCAGTTTCAATCAAACTGATTTGTGTTATCTATAAATCTCACATCCATATTTAAAAAAAATCAAACCAAAACAAAAGTTTCTGCTATCTACTGAGTTAGGTTCAAAGGTGTTTTCCACTTGACACAGAACAGGAACCGGAGCAGAGGTCTTTCATTTGCTGGGTGCCCCACGCACTGTTAAAAGTAATCCTTCTTTTACTCTTAGGATGAGTAAACATTTAATGCGTCCATACAAAAGTCAGTGACTCTGAGAGGAAAGAGGAAGAACAGCACATGTGATGGCTTGATCCTCAGGACAGTATTCTGTCTTGATTTTTAGGATAGTATTCCAGTAGTAAAAAAGATAGGTTCAAATTCTCTCCAGCAGCTGCAAGAGTAGAAGTGTTTCACCTGGACCTGGGAAAACGTTCTACTCCTCAACTATGTAACTCTGCCCCAGACTTATATCTAGTCCAAAACCCTGATGTGCATTGGTTCCAGCTTCATACTTCACACTAAAATTTGCTTTCTTTCTAAAATTAAATCTCTGGATGATCTGTGCATTGCATCTGTTTTTTCAGGTATTAACAGTAGTGAGCTACTGACAATGGAAAAGTTTGATTGCTCTGTCTGTTCCTTACGAGTTTTAAAGGATGGGATTCAACTCAGGATCAAAACTAAATTTGCAGTCTACAGGAAAGTGTCTGCACACATGGCAGGTGTATAGGTTTCCTCTACTCAGTGAAGCCAGAAGGGACTAGAAAGTGATTTTTCCCAGCCTAAGACAGACATAAGGCTCTATTTGGATGCCTAACCATAGTTTTGGAGGTTTTGGAGATATAGTAGGGAATCCCACCTGGCCTTCAGCTGCTGACCTGGAAAGACATGTCTCAAACAGCTAAACTGAGCTCCCCTGGCTTGTGACCTGAGTAGCTCTTCAGCTTTGCCGGCTCTGTAGTCTAGAGACTTGATCAAGTTGCCTGCACACACAGGCAGCTGGTACATTGGAGGTGCCCTGTGACAACCTGCTGGAGCTTCAGAAAGAGATGGAACTCCTAGAGGTTCTGTGCCACATCTGCCAGCCTGTGTGAATGTCTTAGATGTCTTGGCACATGTGTGAGCACCTGCCCTGATCATTGTGATGCTCCATTGCTTAGAGGATTAACAGACATCTGCAGACTTAAATATTGGGGTCTTGATGTCAGACTGTACTTTTGGGTCCCTATCTCACTACATTGGGGATAATCCATTTTGATGGAGACCAGACTCATTAGTTAAGCCAAGTTCTCAGCTGCCTTGTGTCATTGATAGACAGAATAGGTGGGGTTTACTATTGGATATGGCTGAAACTGCAAATATTGCCTGTGCACAAGAGAGTGGCAGGGGGTTAAGTACAGACTCCCTTATGTGTGGCTGGGGTGCTTTCTTCATTTACCATAATTCTTCCTCCTTGCTGAGGAAGAACTTTGCTGACCTGGCAGTTTTTATTTGTGCTGGACAAATCAGCTTAGTACTTCGCATCATAAACAAGGCATTTGCCATCCTTGAACCTAACTGAATGCCAAAGACACAGTTTATCTACCCTCCTTAAAACAAACTTTGATGTAGTACTTTGGCTTTAGTTTATTCTATCTAAGATTTTAAAATTTCTTTGGATGGCATTTCTCAGGGGTATTTAAATGCAGAATTGTATGTACGTATTTCTGCGCCAAAAATTTAAGGGACAAGAGAGAGAATCTCTTAAATCATCTTTTAAACGTGCTATAAGATCATGTGTGTTTTAAAGCATACAGATTTATGCTTTAAGGTAACCTGTAAATGACAATCTTATTTGTCCAGTAGACTCTACTGCTATGTATAGGAAAATGGTGGAGGGTAAATTCCTCTATCTGAATTCTGTCAGCTTAGTCCTTTTCATTATGTTTTTTAACTCCATACTGAGAAAGAATTTACATTAAAAAAAATTCTGCTGGCTAATGAAATTGTTTTTATATCTGTGTATATTAGGAATACTTTATCATATAGTATCTTCTATTATGAAACCACACAGACTTCCAAAGTACTGATAATATTTTAAGATGAACACCATGATGAAAGATGTTAAATATAGTTGTTAGACAGCTACACACAGAACTGCCTGTATATATGTATTGCTTTAGAAAAAGACAGACTAAAGAGAGGACGAGAAGTGTCAATGATTTTAGGTCATGTTCTGAAATCAGTTAGACATGAGATCAGGAAGACAATTGTCTGTGAGTTTGTGAACTAAACTCCTTAAAGATCATGAAGTAGGTTGTTTCAGTAATTTGGCAATTTACATTGAAAGAAACAAGAGAAATAAACTCCTGAATAGAAGTTGTTTTCTATTTTGCACTGTAAGAAATTAGTTGAATTAGCTTTTCTTTTCATTATTAAAAGCTATCATGTTGGCATGTGAATAGGAGTTTTTGCTAGAGTGCTCTAAGATACGTTTTCAAAAATCTCTTACAAAAATGTAGAAGGATCTGTTTTGTCCTCCTTCCTACTTTCTGAAAATGGTATAGCTCTTCCTATAAGTAACATTCTATTGCTGAGAGGTTTTTGTTGTTGTCTGCCCTTTTTTTTTTTTTTTCCCCATTTTTCACACCCATTGAGTAACGAACTCTTGTGCAGTAGTCATGAAATTATTCTCCTGGAGCTGGAGCTGTTTGCCTTAGACGAGTTTCTAGAGTTTCTAGAGTAAGGAGGCAGATCAAGAAAACAGAGCAATGAGCTGCGTTCCATGTTATACATGGTACCAAGCTGTCCCTTGACACTGACTTTATCCACATCATATTACTGTGTCTTAACAATCCACTACTTTTTCATCACCACTTCAAAGTCTTTTTTTTTTTTTTTTTAATGATTCATTTCAAGCTCTGGTTGCTAGCTTCTGCACAGATGTTGAATCATTGTATCACTGTATTTCATTTCTCTTTCCATTTCTGCTCTTGCCTGTGTCCTTCCTGGGTCTTCTTTGTATTTCACAGTGATAATGCAAATGATGATCCTGTTACACGCGGTCATAGAAGAAATAATAATTGTGTCTGAAACTTCAGACAAAGTTCATCTGAAGGCAAATGTGCCCTTGTCTGAAGGGCAAATGCAAACATTTCTATACCTTCAGCTGCATTCACTGAGGAATCTATTATAGATTATTTTTGTACATCATACGTTATTTTTAAACTAAAGACATATATGTTCAAGCAACAGTACTGTTCTGAAGTATTACTTGCAAGCTCTGGAGCAACATCTCAGACTTCTCTGGAGTGATGTTCACGCTGCTCTGGCTGAGGTGTATCCCTGTTGCTTGGCCGTGTCACTTCCTAGTGTTGGGTCACATCTACCAACAAAGAGATGGGTCTTCCAGCAGCTGGGCAACGAGAGGCATCTGCCTATAAATTACTCTGTGTAAGCTAACTGGCTTATACTTAACAACTGGCAAACTGATTCCAGGTCAATGGTAAAAGGCTGCGATTAACATCCTTTGCTTCCTTGTTCTCACATCCCAGGGCAGTCAACACACAAAGATCAGCACTACTCTCCCTGAAGTCTCGACACAGAGCTGGGAACCACTACCCGTACTGAGGAGGAGCGGATCATCACTGTTTGTTGTATAGCTGGTGTCATTCACATCCCTATTACTCAGTGTAGGAGCAGCATGACATTTGTCGTTGTAAATAGAATGTCCAGAGCAAATAGATCAGTTGTAAGACTTTTGCTGGCTTCACTCTGCTTGCTCCTCTTCCTTTGCACGATCTCTTTATCCTTTGCTAAGTACAATCAGTCTGTGCTGGATGTTGTAAGCGTGTTTGATACGGGAGCTGAGGCAGCAGTTCTACCAGGAAGTCCCAGAGCTTGTTCTTCTACTTAATCTATGACTCAGTGCACCAGAGATTAAGGTTGAGCAAGGCAGCAGGGAGACTTTTCAGATGTGTTTCCCCCTCTGTCCCTCATGGCCATTGTCATACTGACTGTCATTCCTCACTTGTTGATGGGAACAGACTTTAGCAGGGCCTTTTGTGATAGGACAAAGTAAAGGTTTTAAACTAAAGGAGGGTAGATTGACACTAGCTATGAAGAAGAAATTTTTTACAATGAGGGTGGTGAAACACTGGCACAGGTTGCCCAGAGAGGTGGTAGATTCCCCATCCCTGGAGACATTCCAGGCCAGGCTGGACGGGGCTCTGAGCAACCTGATCTAGTTGAAGATGTCCCTGCTCGTTGCAGGAGGATTGGACTAGATAATCTTTGGAGGTCCTTTCCAACCCAAACCATTCTATGATCTGTGATCGTATGATTCCATGATTCTACGATTCTTGGGGCCGAGCCAGACTGTGACAGGGCCACGCCAAGTCATGGAGAGGGAGAACAGCTCAGGCTGGGAGGAAAGACCTGGGATGGGATCAGTCTGGATAGGTAAATTTTTCCCCTTCTGGGACAGGGACTTTGGCTTCTGGACATTCTAGTTCTCTCCCCACCAAGTTACATCTTCCCAGTTGCTCTTGAGTAACAGGTTGTTCATGGGCAGGAATGTGTGACTGCACAAATGGCATCTGCCCTTCTGGGTACTGCAAGGTTCTGCACAGTGACTGAGCTGTGCCAGGGTAAATACTGGTGAGAAAACAGGGTGAACAGCTTTAGGATATTGGCAACAAAGAGTGGAAGGTGTACAGTAGAGTGGGAGAAGATACCAGTTGTGCTGACACATATTCAGAGTTGCTGGGGGAAATAGAGTTGGAGTCGTCATTTGGATATCTGGAGATATAAAATTGAAAGATGGTGGTGGGGAGCTGAGGAAGTTGAGGTGCAAGGCTACATGGCTATGAATCAGGAAGCATCAAAGGTATTTTCTGGATCAAAATGGCTTAGTTTTAAGTCTTCTTGCTGCCTGCATCATCTGTGTCCCTATGAAGAAGAATACAGCACTTCTTATGAAGCATTGATGAAGAGGTCCAGGTTGACTCATGGAACCTATAATGCATTGCATTTCTAAAAGATTTCACACCTTCACCACCACTAGAAAGGTGTGAGCCATGATAACCCTTCACTTCAGCCACAGAAAAGCAGGTTAGTGTTGCAGAAATCTCCATTTTATATTGTGTACTAAAGAATTTCTATTCAGAAGAAAATCGAGAAGGTCATATCTATGTATGGTGAACAGAGATTATTTTTTTCACTCCAGAAATAGTCAAGCAGAAAGGAGAGGACAAAACAAAACCCTCCAAAACTAAATTCTCCTCTCTATGATCTTTCAAAAACCACTGTGCTTTTGGTAGTCAAGGTGGAGATGCAGACAGCTAATGAAAATACCAAGGCTGGAATAACATGGAGCAAGAAAATAATTGCCAGTGAATGCTACTAAAGAAGATAACTTCTCTGGGATACTACTGGGTATCTATTGAGCATCTATAATTCCAGAACACTAATGTGAAGTGCTTTCTTGTGCCCCCTAGACCCTCAAATCCATAAAGCTTGGAGGTTATTTCACTGTCTGTCTCATGTAGTTTTTTAGTTTTTCCATGAAGATTTGCTGCCAGATGGAAGGATGGGACTGTAGGGAATGGGAGATTGAATTTCTAACTTTGATAGAAATCTCATTAAAAACAGCTAACAAACTGCCATTTTCTTCTACTATTTAATCAAGAAGGCATCTAATTACTCTCTCTACAGACCGATATTTTAATTATTTTAGTTCAGATAAAGTAGGTACACTGTACTTTATTTCACTAGCCCGATTAGCAAAATAACAAAACATCAAGCCAGCATTGTCTGTCTTTTCCCAGTTCAGGCTGTTTCAATTACTCTTGAATCTCCAACAGTGGGTCTGGGTTCTAGGTGGGAAGCTGCCAATTTGGTTTCTTCTGTTGGCCTGGGTGTATTTCTAGAAGGGATTGCCACTAATTTTAGAGGCAGTTCTCTGAATAATCCAACGCTATAATACAAATAGAGATGGAAAGAATACAAACTCCAGCTTTCACATTTCTTCTGGTTCTTGGTAGCCATAGACCCTCCTAACTCATGTTGATAGTTTCTTAAGGCACTCAATGAATTACCGTATGTAAAATGTGTTTGCATGGCATGCATAGCAAAATTCACTAACGTGAGGCAGTGTCTTTTTTTTTTTTTTTTCCAGAAACAGGAAATCAATTCAAGTGGGACTGATTCCAAACACCGACCAGTTTTGTTCTGACTCCAATTTTGCCTTGACCTTTCCTGACTAATGTAAAAGGAGGCTAGCTATGTGGGGAGGGTTTTTTTTCAGTGTTTATACTGTAAGAGTCATGCTGACTCAAACAGAACCTGGCTTGTGCTTTTCCAGTGAGCCACATAATAGATCCTTTCAGAGGAGCAGTGGAGCTAGGGTGGAAGGTCGTTGACTCTCAGGCTCTGTACATGCCAAGAGGATGCAGACGAAAGGTGGTGTGAATTCATACAAGTCAAAAACACCTGATCACAAGACACAAGAGGGCAGCTCAAAAACAGGAAGAAGCCGCAAGGTTCTGGGACTTCCTACAGAAAGCCATAGGGGTACAGACAAAAGCACACTCCACTTACCACATATTTATTTATTTATTTACTTATTTATTTATTTTTAAATTTTTAAGAAAGGCACTTTTCTTATTTTTTTTTTTCTGCAGAATTTTGCCATCAAATTTGGTCAATTTGGGCATAAAATAGATTTATGGTCTGTATTTTGTCATTCTCTTTAGCTGTCCCTCTCTGCACTTTTGAATCCCTTCTCGAAAGTGCTTAATATCAACATAATTTGTAACTTTTATCAGGACTGCTGGAGATACTGTGTCATCTCATCTGGGTGAATGATTTCATTGTCACACTTACGATAGCGTCTAAGATCAAGAGAACAATAAATGCTTTGAGCCTTGTCCTAGCTCGGGCTGCCAGGTTCTGCCCCTGTGTGGTCAGTGGCTGGAAGAAGACACGATACCAAAGTTAGGAACCTACTGTAGGTGGTCTGCTTGCCTACAGGCCACAACTACCTTTTCACTGTGACTGTGATCTGGCTGCCCCAGACAGCAGGGAATGTACTTACTCATCTCTCACTTCACCTTTGACACTGTGGTAGGCAGGATAACTCAGTCAGCCATCAAAGTGAGATATATTTCACCCGATATTAGTCATCTAAAAACTGGGAGACAAGTGTAAGCAGGCCATCCAGGCTCCTCCTCTGTTCCAGCCACCTTGATTCATAACAGGCCCCTTAGGTCTTGGGATGGATGAATCAGACCACCCTTCTTTCTCCTCATGGGTAGGAGAGGGTGATGAGATAGCAAGTTTCCACAAGATGTCTCAAATTCTGGGGGGTTGTTAGGCAAAGTGAAGGTGGCTCTACTCTGCTTTGCCCTGCTCTGGTGTCCTCCAGTTTCTGTGTGGTTGCTGTTCCCTTTGCCTTCAAACTCCTTGCTTTAGGGGAGAGCTAATGCTGTGAGAAATGACAATGTCTTCAACAAGGCTGTGCTTCTGTAACAGATGTAAGGCCAATAGGACTATTCACATGCATTAGATAACATGTACAGCACACTGGGTGTGTGATTTGTTAGTGTTAATCTGCATCTGTTTCTTTTTATTGCTGCTTCGGGGCATACTTGTACAAAGAATGGCCATTTCAGCAAAGCCTACATGCTCCCTAAATGCAGATCTGAAGTCCTGCCAAGCATCTGTGGATGGGAAGAAGTCAGTATTGTGAATAGCATGTCCCTTCCTCTCATTTTCATTTGTATTAAATTAGTGATATTACTGTAGTGCCTAGAGGCTGCAAATTAGGTTTAGGGCCTCATTCTGCCGTGTCCTCTGCAGGCACATCAGATGACACTGGCTCTTCCTTAGCGAGCCTACAATTTTGTAAACCTGCCATCTAAATATGCTTACAATACTCATTTGATTTGGTGGGAAAGTATGGGATGAAGGAATGTCCAGGTGCATTCGGTTCGCTGTTTGCAGCATGATGAGGAGGAAGTGACTATATTGCACTGGACAGAGCCAACGAGAGCAAGCAAAAGGTCCGGGTAAACTGCTGGCTGCTTACCTGTAGCACTGCCTGTACCCAACAAAGGGCAAAACTTCACTCTGTCAGGCTGGGAGCACCTGCAAGTCCAGAAGCAAATGCTATACCTTCCATACGTGAAAGCCACCCCAGCCCTCCCATGAACAGGCCTTCTGCCATGGCCTGCATGCCCTGTGCTGGAACCTGCTCTCTGAGCAAACAGAAAGGGACATGCTCCTACTTACACTGGTGTGATAAATATTACCCACCTAATCTGCTAAAACTGAAGAGACAACATTAAATTGCACAACCTTTTTGAAGGCAGTACTCTGTTATTCTTGCTAACACCGGTTTCTTTTTGAATGTCTCAGTGGGACTCAAAAGAAGATTAAAAAAAATGTTGCACTTTTTAATATTGGGAACACACTGTTCAGTGATAATTCTCTCATCTTGCATTTATCACAAACATTTCCATTTGTATGCAGCACGAATGCAGTATTTCTTTCTTCCCCCCCCTGCCTCCACCTCCTTACTATGCACTGTAGTGTAATGGATGATATCTATTATATGATGCATTGTTTATCACAGACCACAAATAAGTCAATAAGCTAAACCAATATATTATGCCTTCTTTTAAACGTGAGATCTGAAGCCTACATTGAGAATGTGTATGTAACTTCTCTAATGTAATTTCTCTGACTTTCAAAAATCTGTTTTTTTCTCATAATCATTTCTGAAAATGTTTTGCAAGCCCAGACAAAGTTGATCCTTTCTTAAGATGTCCTCAGCCTCTCCTCCTTTTTTTTTGTGTGGGTACTTTGTTTTGGTTTTCCCTTAGGTACTCACTGGACTAGCACTGTTACTGATTCTGACATTGATACTGACCTAAAAAAATATTCACTCCAAGCTGTGCCTGGAAATAAACCACTTCTATATTGAAAAGATAATGTGGATTTTGCAAACAAATGTAGACAAGAGAGGACAGATAACATTTCAGGCCTATCACTTTGACAGCATCCCTTTGATGTGCCAAGCCTTTCTGACTGCGAATGGATTTCCATTCCAGCTCTGTGAGGAGCAAAGAGAGGAGGCTGAGCAGCATGAAGTGAGTGCCAGGCTGGCACAAATATTAGGTGTCGCTTTTTACCCGCTCTGTGAACCTGCAACGATCCCTGCGAAATGGAAACCAAAGATTTCAGCCCTCCTGGTGTAAGCAGCGAGCTTGAACTCTCTCTGAACTCAGTGTGTGTTGAAGTCTGGAATAGTTCAAAGGGAAAGAATGAAGGGATTGATAAAGACAAAAACTGTACAGCTTCATGTTCTGGGTAATGGTGCCGTGCTAGCACAGATGGATCTGAAAGCTGTTGCAGCATGAAAGGAAAACATTACATATACGATTTGGGTTTTTCCTGAGGCTCCTCTGGTGAAAGCTGTTGCTACCTTGCTAGTGCTACAGGCCAGACGGCCAGACAGATCATAAAATCAAACAAAACACTGTCAATAAGTAAGGGGAGCAAGAACCCTGATTCCTGAAGTTCTAGTATTTTTTTTTCTATCAGGTTCTGGCAAGAGCTATGGAAAGAAGGAGCCTGAGAGATGCCTGTGTTTGCTCCCACTGGAGACAAATGGCTCTGCTGATAATGTTATCTCTGGGGACTGACCTTAAACTGCCAAGTTCACTCCATTTAACATATCTGCTGGGTTAAAAAGCAGTTTGAGCATGATCCCAGGATGTGTCAGGTGCCTGGGACAGTCTCTTGACGTCAGTGGAGGAGGGGGGTTTCCGTGTCCCGAATACGTGTGGGAAGAACAACTGCAGTGTTTATCCAGAACATGCCCATTGGCAGCACCACTGGGAAACTGCTGCTGCGTCTCTCCAAGGCCAAGAAAAAACCAGGCACTTTGAACTACAATAAGGAAATTACCTTTTCAAAGATCCCTTTCTTAATTTAGAATTTAGCTTTTCTCTGCCATTGTCCCGGCCTCATAAGAGTAGGTTTTTTGGTGGCAAATAATGGTGTGGAGCTGGAACCTGGATGGTGACTCCCGCTCCCTTTCTGCCGTGAAGCTTTTTAATACATTACAGCGATTTTTCTCAGGAAAAAAAGGCAAACAAAGAAATGAATGTGTATGTTTTGACAAGGCAAATCAGGAAAGAATAAACATTTTCTAACTGCTATTTTTTGCCATTGCATAAATATTTATAATTGAAGCCCGCGTCTATGAGCTGTTCACATGATCGAATAATTATCTATAAATGCAATATAGCAGCCAGCCTATGTAAAAACTTTTTCAGTGAAGGGTTGTGTGCCTTCCATTCTCCTTTCCACTTAACTTGCACTGAATGCTCCTCACTCTTGCAAAGAAAGATGACAGTTTCTCTGAATCAGGAGCATACACTTTGTTTTAGGGGTTATATGTGTTCTGCCGGCCTATCCACTGCCTCAAAAGTCGTAAACAACCAGTCAGAAAGAAGTATTCATTATTAAGTAAATGGTATTACAGTTATGTGAATCTGGATAATTAAAATTAGTCATATAACTTTATTTCATTAAATTAAAGATTTTGCACAGCAAGTCTTTTTGCATAAGAATTCACATTTGCCATCACTTTTATTTTTTTGCCTTCTCATCTGTGAAAGTTTAATTCAGAAGTGCAACTTTCTGACAAAGAACTTTGCAACTGTGTCTGCACTGGCTTCTGTTTTGGATGCTAAGTTGTACAGAATAAAGGACACCAAAGAAAACTACTTCTCTTTTTTTTTTTTTGTTTCTGTGGCAGATTGAAATCCTGGCATGAACTCTGGGGGTATAATGACCCCTTAGGTCTAGATTCTTTTTACCTACTCTTAGCCATATAAGAGCCAGGCATTTGGGCTCAGCTAGCCTTCTGTGGTCTATGTAGAGAGGGCAGTCCCAGCGGGGAATTCATGCAAACTCTCTTGGAAAACTGGGCTGGGAGGGGGCTAGGCCTTAACTTTTTGGTGACTGATGTTCCATGAAACAAAGCTGATCCAGGTTTAGGAGCAGTGGGAGTGCAAGGGCTATGGCCATGCCCTGCACTGCCTGTCAGCTTGGAAGGTGCCAGGAGGAGGGGGTCTGAGTCCCCCCTGACTGCAATAGCACAACCTCTGTGCAAGGCAATCTTCAATTTTCCTCTTGGCACAGTTTTATAACATCTCTGTGTTGCCAAAACAAACAAATTACAGGCCAGGGTCTGTGCATGAAAAAAAGTAACTGTACAAATGCAATAAAGATAAGAAACAAGCTCCTGATCAGAACGAAAGACAAGGTTGAAAAGATTATGGTAATAGTGCAATAAACGTGTTATGTGTATGTTTTTGCTGTGCATCTTGGAGATTCTATCAAATGCTGATACATCATATTAGAGCTGATCTCAGATTTGTTGTAGGTCAAATGAACATTGCACGTTACATAAAACTTCATTGGCCTGATTCACCTCCCAGTGACAACAATGCTTCTTGACTTCCATGGAAGCAGAGTCCAGTCCTTCCCAATCTTTGAAAAAAAGAGGCGTAAACAGGTGTGCTTATCCAATTACTCCTGTAATTATGGCATGGGCATTCAGAACCCAATGAACACAGGGTAGTCAGCAGGGGTTTCACAATTGACTGTAATGGTGAGTGGTTGGGATTCTTGCTCTGGCCTTCCCCAATGCATGGTAACTACTGCCATGGGAAACCACTTTGTTCTACTGAATTTCACCCCTCTGCTGGTAAACAGTAGTTTGAAAGGCCACCAAGAATGGCAATACTTGGCAGTGGTAGAGGTTTACCAGGATGAAGGGGAGTGGTCAGACTTTTGATTGACTGAAAACATGATAGCATCTTTCTAGCATAATCTTCTTCCCAGAAATGTATCAACCCGATTGGTGTTGACAAATGACCAGTTCCCAAAGCATCTCACCCCACACTACCTTCTGCCACTTTCTGTGAGGAATAACACAACTCAGAAATGGTGGGGGGAGAAAAGGGGAGGGAGAAGTGAGCGTGGGCAGACCAGTCTCTGTTTCTAAAGGGCACTTCTGAGAACTTTTAATTTTTAATTTCTCTGGTTGATTATTCATTTCCCTCCACCTGGACAAAAAAAAAAAAAAAAAGGAAAAAAGGAAGAAAAAAGAAAAAAAGGCATTGTAAGGATCTCTGGAAGGGTGAATAACAGGACAGCTCTTACTGAACTCCAGAGCATTTGTCCCTGCCTCCCCCGGTTGGAGAGCCCAACAGCTGTCTTCATAAATACTGTCACTCAGGATTTGAATAGTTTTACATAATCTGGACTGGAGTGGGGAATCCAAGCCTTTTGCTGGTCAAGTGGCAGGTGGGGAATTTAAGCTTTTATAATAGGTCCACAATTGCTGCTCCCACAGGGATTTTCTTTTACTGTCTATTGATTTATTATAAGCTCCAAAGTAAAGACCCCAGGATTAAAGTGGGGGTGGAGGGTGATATATTCTGAAGGTCAGAGGGGTAAAGATGTAGAGGAAATCTGGGCCTATCCTGCTGCTGTGGCAGTGGCCCAGACGGGTGGCCCGTGTGCCCTGTTTGTGACCCCTGTGCTGAGGAGGAGAAGCATTTAGACTTGCTGGGTCACCAGTTGACATGAGAAAAGGAGAAGCTGTTATTTCAGTTGTGGGATTTGTGTTTTAATTCTCTTTTTCTTTTTTGATATAGAAATACTTGCCTGGCTCCTTGTGTTTTCTCAGCTCTGACCATAGTCCGTGCTTTTGCCATGACTGCATCACCTGAGAGCTGATTTTTCCAGGACAGCCCAGGTGGTCTCTGCTGGTGTGAACTTCTGTGGCTCCCCTGATATCCCACAGACCCGCATTCATTTAGCCCAGCTGAGGGCCTGGCTCAAACCTAGTGGCAATGTCTGAGATAAATCACAGTTTAGGACATGTAGATCTAAGAGAACTTCAAAGGAAGCATAGAGTACATTGTTTTTTAATTACACAGAGGCAATGTAGTGCAGGTTCTTCTGAATAATAGCTCACTGGTAGCCATGAAAACTGTGCCAGCCTTAAGCAAATATGGTAAACTAAACAGAGCTGGGATTAAAGCAAAAAAACCCACATTCTCTCGCTTACGCTTAGCTGACCATCCCTGCTGTTTGCATTTGCTGTGACATCAACCTTCAGGTGGGGGCATGTTTACATGTTGAAGCTAATGAAGCTTGATTGCAACAGGCCTGCCCGTCGGCCTCCCTCTTCCTCGGCAGCGCGCTGGTTCCAGCCGGAACGCGCCCGGGCTCTGCCTGCTCCACCGCCCCGACGCCAAGGCCGGGGTGATGAACTGCTTTCACACAAAGCAAACTTTCATTCGCTGGGAACAGGTGCAAAGTGTCCCTTTGTGTGAACAGCTGGGAAAGCAGTAACCCTTCCCCTGCCTGCGCTTACTTCGCTTAGGGCTCGTGCTGCTGGAGGAATAAAGTCGGAAGATTTCAGGCAATGATTTCTACGTCTGCCTGCTTGCCGTGGAAAAATTTTGCCTTTGACTTATGCCACTAAACAGCTTTTTTGTCTTTCTTTGTTTTTGGTGCGGACAGAGCTGCTTCATAATAAAAGCTGATTTTAGATGTCTTGCTACATGTAACTGTCATTTTCTGGATATTACCCTTGCCTTGCAAAGGAGCTGCATTTACGTTCTGATATCTGCTGCTGGGGCTCAGTCAGTAGCTCTGGGTACGGGTGGCCTTTCCGTGGCTAATCACAGAACTCATTTGGCCATGTCCTCTGTGAGACTCTGGACTTCCGCAGAGTATTAGCCATTCTTTTCTTACCCTAGTGGTAAGAGATACTAATAACAAAATCCTCACTCCTGTCAAGCCTGTAGCTATGTACTCAAGACTCAGTATAGTAGTAGCCGGCCTTCATCAAAGGAACTAAAGGAGAAAGGCACCCAAGATCACATACATCTCAGTGGGGGGTGTAATTTAATAATAGTAATACAGTTAAAACTCAAAGCAGATCCTTATGTTTCTTTGACAAAAATATTTTTCTTATATTAAACTAAATGTAAGAGTGTTTTATTATATTAGATTCCTTGCATTTAAGAAAATTGCAGACAATGTATTTTTATTTCCATAAATAAGAAATGAGGAAAAATAATGCCAAGGTAATTCTAAGCACATCAGAAACCAATGCAAATTACCTACTCTAGGGGGACAAGTTATGGGATTTAGTAGCAGAGCAGTCAGTAAATGACTGGTTTTGAAAGTAACCATCTATAACAATTTTGCTTGATAGTTATAAAATGGCTATGTGTATTCAGCAGGAATTTCATAGCATCTTTAAAATCTAAGGGATCCCCTAAGTTAGCTGAAATGACTTATTGAAAGCTAGCATAAGTGCCAAGCAATTGGTTATATGACAGAAATTTAAAATTAATAGAGTCTAGTAGGCCAAGAGAATTATTGACTGCTCTCCCTGCTGCAGCATTCTTTCTTACAAAATACTCCGCCTAATACATAACAGAAAGACAGATACATGTGTCAGCATAATATCTCACATCAGACTGGGAAATTATTAACATCAAAAAGATGGTTATTATGACTTGGTGTATTTCTGAGAGTATATCAGAGTCAGATGTAAACAATGACGGCAATTTGGGAGACAAAATATTGATCTATTTTGATCATTCTTGGACAGCATGAGGAGCCTTGACATTTTTGCTGTATGAGGAGTATGTCTCACAAACACCCATTGTTTTTGTTAGGTCAGGGCTGTCTCAAACAAAGTCCTTCTGAGAAGATGGGGAATTTTACATGAGTTCAGATGAACTAATTACTGCATGTTCTATCTTGGTGCTCTGTTAAAACATACTTTCCATACTTCATACCGCCTCACATGGATTAAATCCTGCCTTTAGGTTAGATCAGTGTTTCCTTCATCTTTTCCTCTCCCTTCCCACTCAGCAGCAACCACTGCCCTTCACCTTTTCTAACAGGCTGGTAGCAGGGAAGATTTGATGGTTTGTGCTGGGGTGTCACAGGTACAGGAGGAGGCCTGCAGCTGTGATTGCTGCATGTGCAAGTTGTTTCTTGCTCCCTGGGATGAAGAAGTAAGGCTGGATGGAAGTGCCCTGTGGACCGTGGTCCAGTATCTTAGCTGCAAGGTGGAACAGACCAGCTTCCAGGTGAGAAGGCAGGACTGAAGCTTTCTGTCTCCCAGTCCAGCACGACAAAACCAGAGAAACCTGCAGCGAGACCGAAAGACAGTAAATCAAAAGGATATGTCTTTTTTTCTGAAATCTGTAAGTAAAGACTGGCTGGCAGAGGGTGTTAGAGAGGAGTTTAGCAAAAAATAAGTAAAAAAAAAAAAAAGCAATAATTTTCATACTATAATTATCAGATAAAAAATAGAGAGAATTTTATATCTCATGCTGTCAGAGTCAGTCAGTCTCTGACTAGTGGAAATGAGGGTGACATGGAGGATGTGCACTTCTATGTTGACCTGCCTTGGTTCTGTCCTCCTTTGTGTGGCCTGTCTGCTACTCGCCACCACTATCAGTATTGTTCGTGTTGGAGAGTCTGTCCATAAAGCTAATCTACTGTGGACCTTTTTATTTGTCACAAAATATTCTTATAACATTATCTGATATACATGACAAATCACTGGTTGTCCTTTCCCTGATATTATTGTTCCAACCAAGGCCTGGACAAAGCTGTGATTGAAATCAGTGGCGACAAGTATCTAGTCCTGACCAGGCAAGCTGCAGTCTTAGAAAGAACTGAACTTGTGTTGAACACAGTGTTAGTGCTTAAGTGAGCTTTCTCTGTAATGATAGCACTGAAAAAATATAAGAAGGAAACTCAGAATTCAGGGAATGCTACCTTAACAATACTCCTCTGTTGGAGGAAAATGTTGCCCTCATTCAAATAAATGCAGAATGTCACTTAAGACATAGCAGGTACTCGGCTATCAAAACAACCTCACTGTGGGTGTGTAAGCACCACCCCAGAATGAGTACTTTGGCCACAAGGCATCAAGTGGGAAAGGGGAGACCACACAGAAATTGTCTTCTGTTAGTATAAACCAGCTCTAGCTTTGCTTTATCTGTCTCCTGGTGCTTTTCAGGAACAGCTACTGCAAAAAGCACACATTTCTGTATCCCAGTTGGCCCCCAAATATCATCTGTGCTTGGAGGGGCACTGGATGAGTGATTAATTTCACATGCCATGCACCCAAAACAGTATCCTGGGCACTAGGAGCAAGGAAGGAACGCTTAGGCTTCCTATGGCTCCCTGCTGCCTATCTTGGAAACGTAAAGGGCCCAAACTCCCTGCTCTTAAGTCTCTAGCAATAAGGTGTCAAACAAAGAGGCAGTACATCAAAAAAAGGAAGAAAATACTGTATTAGGAGGAATACTGTAAAGGTGACCTCAAAGTCTAGCTCTCTTGGCAAGAGACCAACCCCTACATTAGTTCTGCAAAAACTATGGTGTGCCTTAGTGAGACAATGGGCCAGCTTGGAGAGCTGTAACCCCGTTGTCCCTCCAGAGGCTCTGAACCCCGCACCTCTTGCAGAGGAGGAAGGTAGAACCCAGCGCAGCTTGGTGGAGTGCAGCTCTCCTGAGGCCTGGATGTGTGCACTCAGATCCAGGGAACCACTGACTGATCCTGAAAGGTTTTCACATGGAAAAAAAAAAAAATATCTGTTTTTCATTTGTAAGCCTGCTTTCAAAGAGAGAGACTGCGTGTGAAATTTCAGCCTTTTCAATGGGTATGAGGAAAACAGGGAAACCTCAGAGACCTGCAAAGAATTCTACAAAATGAGCTCTTGAAAATGTATTTAATGGTCATTAATCTATTATTATCTAGGAATTACAGACTGTATCATAAAATATCAGTGCTGATTTTGTTTTTCACAGCCATCAGAAGTTTGGTATTGTATCATACCTGGATGAAAATGTATCTGATAAAATGAACTCTAAGGAAACTAAATGAAAGAGAAAATTAAGAACTCAGGTAGTGTGAGGCCAGTCACATGAGGTAACACAATTCCTATGAACTTATCATCGTATCTTTTCTCTTCATCCTGAACAGGGCACTGAAATACCTTTACAAGTAACCCCAATGAAAGTGGTGCACGAAACAATGAGGAAGGTAGGCACAGATTTCAATGTCATGTTTCAGTTTATGACCTACATGCACAGTATTAAGAAAAATACAACCAGTTTAGTATAATATATAATTTGGATAAAATATTTACCCTGCTCTGCATGTAGCAGTAGCTACTGTTTTAAAGTAGCATGATCTGAGTACCTCTGAGCACCTTTGTGTGAAGAACAACACAACACAACTTTTGTCCGCTCCCGTGAAGGTTTCTGCTTTCTTTGTGTTACTCTTCACTGAATAAAAGGGAAGACACAAATAGTAAAATAGGAAATGTGATTTTAAAGTTAATAAATACAATAACTTGAAACCTGATGCAGAATTAGCACCTGCAACCAAACTTAGCTATTTTCTATTTGACTTCTTTTAGAGTTATTTTGGATTCTGTTACTACTTTTGGATGTCTGACCAGGCCATTTTAAGCATTGAAAGAGAACTATTCAACAAGCAGATATGAAGCTAACTGTCTTGTTTAGCGCTCTGCGGTAGGGTGGTAATGATAAGTTATCACAGCTACCTCGCAGAGGACCTGTGAGGCTTGTGCTATACAAGACTACTGGAGATAAGCAGGTTCCTGAAGTTTTCAGAACTCATTCTGGTTTACCTTTAAATTGGGAAACAACAACTTTTGTCTGGTTTAATCTTAAGAAAAATGGATAATTATGTATTTCAGCCTGCTCCCTTGGTTCCAGCAGCGGGAGGGATGGAAAATGTGCTGTATTCACAGGTGAACTCTGTGGTGTTAGGGAAAACGCTTTTGCCGTTCTGGCTGCCCGCTGCAGCAAATGCTCCCAGTCACACAACTGGGGAACAGCTGTTCCCCCGCTGCCCTGACCCGGTCTCACTGCAGATACAAGCTAGTTTTGTGCCAAGGAGAAAGAAAAGGTGTAATATCACTCAGTAGTGTCGTTGGAGCTTCTTGCTAGTCAAGCCTACAACCAACATTATATTTAGTTGGTTAAGTGTCGTTTTTCATGTATTGAGGGCTTTTCTTCCCACAAAAGGGAAGGGTAACCCTTAACTCAAGTCTTGCCAGTGTGCAGAAGGCATGTGTCTATCAAGATTAACTGGCATGCTGAGATTAGCTGGCACAGCAATATTATGACCTAAAAAAGTCCCAATCCCTAAAATATCATTACAAAGAGAAAACCGTACAGATGTAATGTTTTCTGTCAGAAGCATCTTTTTACTAGTAGAGCCACCCACGCAGAAGGAGATGATTTGATTAGATGAGCAGAGCAGCCGATTTTGCCCTTACAAGCTCTATCACTACTGTGGCTTTACAGGTATGCATCTAAAGATAAGCCTAAACCGGCATCATCTCCACAGTCCAGACCTACTGACCAAGAATGCTACATTTTGAAATGAATAATGAAGATGCCTACATATGGAAAACTAAAAATGTATCAAATCAGCTGGTTTAGCAAGCTCATAGTGAAAATGAGCATGGAAAGCTAAGCACTGTGGCTCTTGCTTGGCTTGGCTATAAAAGCAAAGTCAATAAGACAGCCAGAAGGTTAGGAGCTCTGCCATCATGTAGGAGCCGAGATCAATGAGCGTGAGAGGCAGAACTTCAAGCCTTGGCGTGAATCAGTTTTCAGGGCTGCCAGGCTCCCTGCACCAGCAGGGGAAGCCAAGCCTTCGAGAAGGATTGAGATCCCAGGGCTTTGTCGCTATTGGAAGGGGTGCAGGAGGCTGGAAAGCTGCTCATGACAACCTCCAGAAGTCCTAGGGTCCCTGAGGCAGTCCTATCATGAGGCTCACAGGTGCTCAATGGCCTGCCTAGTGTTATCGTGAAACAACTCTCCTTACACTTGCCAGGAGGCTGCAAAGCCAACGGCCTTGCATAACGCCTTTTGATTTTGGTGGACTGGCATTTTCTCATGAAATTGTTTCACCATAATTTTTTCAGCCAACTCTATGATCTTCAGAGGGTACCCTGCCTACCTCAGATGATATTTCACTGAATCTCTGGTCTAACTTGTGCGAGTAAATGTGGGTATAAATACACCCTGACAGTGATGAGGCCATTTCCAAAAGGAAGAAAGTTGCAACGGAGAGTTTGTAAGAGGGCATGAATCTAACTGGAATAGTTTCTGATACAGCAACGGTTTGTGGCCAGGAAATAGAAGCAGTCCTAAAGTCACTGGCTGCACTCTATCTTGTCCTTTTTCTAATGTATTTACACTTTCCCAATCCACTCATACTCTGTCTGCACTTTGCACTGCAGTCACCAGAAACTCCTGTTCCTTAAAGTGTTTCTGTCTGCCATCCATGTGCTGTCTGTGATGTGATGCAAGTGAATTCACAAAAATAGTAGTTCATCTCTCTGAAAAGTTGCTTACATTGCAGTAGTGATCTGGAAAGCCCCATACTTCCTTGGTTCCTGCAAGTCGATATTCACAGTGATCATGTGGGCTGATTGCTTATGTTGTACCACGTATGAGTCATAGACGGGAGTTTCCTATCAGACATACAGGAGTGATGCAAGCCAGGAGCTTCTACTCTTCTCTCGTATATTAAACTTCAAAATGTTAGAAATGCATTCCTTTTACAGGAATGACCACGTTAAACTTCTTTGTTTTGATTAGAAAATAAAATGAGAAATGTATTAAGGAATGTGTTGGGCACGTAGTAGCTGAAAAGAAGGGAAGTAGCCTTGCTAAATGTTAACTTCTGAAACACTGACCCTTCCAAAGAGGAACTGACTCTAATCTTCTAAATATGATCTTATCAGGAATTAAAATAACAGAGTTTTGAGAGAAAGACCTGGATTTTTTTTTGTATGAAATATTTATCAGGATTACTAGAAAGTTACTAAAAAGCAAGGAGGAAAGCAACACTTCCAGGACTCAATTATTATAATCATTGCAATAATGAGGAAGGAATATGGAGTTAATAATACTATATATAACTATACTGATTTTAAAAATAGTTTAATCTTCCCTCTAGTTATATGAGAAAGAATATGTGTAAGAAACCTATGCTGTTTATGTTGTAATTGTGTATTTCCATGTCTTGTCATGTTTTATGTTGAATTTAAATTTGAATGTATTAATTTAAAATAAATGTTTGAACGTAATTAAAGAATTCTTGGAATATTATTGAGTCTAAATTACATGGGCTGCTAACACTAGCTCCACTTTAGTATTGCTTTTATTTGGAAAGATAGATTTGGAAAATAAACAGTAGGAAATGCCTGTACATGCATATACATTTGTGCATGTGTGCCTTTATATATGTCATACACATGCCTTTACACATGTCATGTACACACTCAAACTGGAACACCTACAAAAAAGAATTCCCAATTGATATTGCTGAAATCCTATCTTGTGTAATGAAAAGCTATTGCATTACAAGCTCAGATAGTGGCTTCTCAGCCCTAGGGGCTCTTGTCCACTGTTTATCTACCTAGATATCACATATATATTTATAGAGCAACTTTCAATTCTTTTATCTTCAAAGGTCTGCACAAATACAAACTCTTACAACCCTTCACTCCTGTGAAGCTGATAAGTACTTTAGCTGCAGTTTATGACAAAACCAATACCTAACTTTGCCTACACATTTCTGTTCTTTAGAGCTTTTTTAGTTACCTTCAGGGACTGTGAAATTTTGAGGCTGAAATTTGTTGGGTTTCTGGATTAACTATATGATATAAAAATGGCTCACAATGCTCACAGAACAAACTGCTTTCTCACAAAAAACCACGCTGTGTATAACTGAAGGCTGTTAAATTCCAAGGAAGGAAAATAGGTTGGGTGTTACTTTTTGATAGACCTATACAGAAGACCTTTAAAAGGGCTGTTTTGGCTAAGCATGAAACGAGCCTTTGCAATAGTGAGATATGAGTCTTCCTGGGAGGAATGTTTGTCTGTTTGGGACTTTGATGACTTGGCAAAACACTAGCTGATGCCATGCAGGGAAGCATCTTGTATTAGCAGAGAATGACAGGAAGATAATCTAGTAAGTCTTTTAGACACTGGATTCTGGACTCTCCCCTTCCTCCCATACAAACAGACAGGAAATTAAAAGGAGAAAGGTGATACCGAAAATATGAAAACTTGTTCCTCTGTGACACTCCCATTGCTTCCTAATATGACCTCAGCAGGAAGTTCTGCAGCAATAGCCTTTCTAGTGAGGTTACTGACAAAAAGTGGAGGTGCTAAATGAATAAAAAAAAAAGAAGCCATGATGTTTGAAGAAAGAAATAAGTTTCAGCAGAAATACTGAGTAGACTGAGACACTGAATAAAGGTTCTGCTACTTTTTTTTAAGAAAACCGCTTCAGCTCATGCTGACATTAATTATATTTCTAACATAGTTATAGGAAAATAAAGAAATATAATAAATAAAATATAATTAGTAGAAGTCTTCTCCAGGTATGGCTGGGTACACAGCTGAACTGAATTCACTGGTAAACTTTCACAAGTTTCTAGCGTGTTATTTTATAAGGACTTCCTTCTTGTGGTATATTTTATCAGATATTAGCAGCCTGTCTGTCAGGTGTCACACAAGGGACCGAGATCCTGAAACAATTTGTGCTAATAGAATCGTAGAATGACAGAATGGTTTGGGTTGGAAGGGACCTTTGAAGATCATCCAGTCCATCCCCCTGCCATGAGCAGGGACATCTTTTGTTAGATCAGGTTTCTCAAAGCCCCCTCCAACCTGGCCTTGAACACTTCCAATCATGGGTCATCCACAGCTTCTCTGAGTAATCTGTTCTAATATCTCACCACCTGTATAATAAAAAATTTCTTATCTATCCTCTTTCACTTTAAAACTGTTGCCCTTTGTCCTGTCACTACAGACCTTGGTAAAAAGGCTCTCCACTTTTCTTATAAGCCTTTATATATTGAAAGGCTGCAGTAAGATCTCCCTGGAGCCTTCTCTTTTGGTTGAACAACCCCAGCTCTCTCACCTTTTCTTCATAGGAGAGAAGTTTCATCCCTTTGATCATTTGTATGGCCCTTCTCTGGGCCCTCTCCAGCAGGTCCATGTCTTTCCTGTACTGGGGACCCAAGACCTGGACACAGGACTCCAGGTGGGGTCTCACCAGAGCAGAGGGACAGAATCACCTCCCTCAACCTGCTGGACACGCTCCTTTTGGTGCAGCCCAACATATGATTTGCCTTCTGGGCTGGAAGTTCACATTGCTGGCTCGTGTCCAATCTTTCATCCACCAGTATCCCCAGGTTCTTCTCTGCAAGGCTGCTCTCAATGCATTCATCCCCCCAATCTGCACTGATACAAGGGGTTTCCGCAACCCCAGGTGTAGAATCTTACACTTGGCTTTTTTGAACTTCATGAAGGTCGTATGGGCCCATTCTTTAAGCCTGTCAAGGTCCTATCCTATAGCATCCCTTTCCTCCAGCAAATCAACTGCACCACTGAGCTTGGTGTCACCTGCAAACTTACTGCAGGTGCACTCAGTCCCACTGTCTATATTGTTGATGTAGATATTAAATAGCATTAGTGCCCGTATGGACCCTTGAAGGACAGCAGAAGTTACTGCTGAATATAATTATTATGACTAGATTTTTATCATTGAGATATATTCTATTTCATCACCTCATATTGTTTTCCAGTCTCTCTTACTTTCCTTTTAGGGTAACCTGATTCTTGTTTTACCCCAAAAAGTGGAGATCGAAGTACTCACTGTGGACCTGACAACTCTGATTATGCAGCTGGTGGATAGATACATTTAGCTTGTATCTACCCAGGGAAATAGTTGCATGGCTGTATCCCAGGTGACAGTGATGAGACTCATACTGTGCACATGGGATTGAATGAGGCATTTATTATTATTTGAATCGCCTTGCAAACTTCCTCATGGTGAAATTCAATCAGATGGCATTTTCATATCCTACAGCCCTCTCATGCCACAAATAAGCTTGAAAACAAAATTTTAAAACTAGTCTAACTTTTGCTGATCTACTGTAGTCGTGTTCTTAGGCAGTAATTAAAAAGACTCCTGAACTGGTGTTTATAACTTGATGAGACTTCAATAAAACAAATATTGGATAGAAAAGCTTTGGAAGGAGGAAGAAAGAGAGAAATCTGTGTGTTTTTCTCTGTCAGTTATGTATTAACTGACAACTGCAAATACGATCAAAGCAGAATCTTCCTGTATGTTGAAAGCACCACTTAGTCCACTTTCAGTGACCATTTTTCCATATTACCTTATTTATGCTGCATGACGATTTTGTTTTCCTGTTGATGGAGACTGACAGGAAGCTGCGGAACAGAGAAATAATAATTTCCCTTATGCTGTTGTTGCTTTTCCTAGACCAGGCATATATGGACTGGGAGAGAGACTACATTGAAATCAAACCCATTCTGATATGGTGCAAGCATGAGCCGTATTATTTAATTTAAAATAAAGCGTTGAGTATTCCCTTCTACTTCGAACTTGAACAAAACTGCTGAAGAAAAGATCTCTTTTTTCGCTGCAGTCATAGTCCTTTTAAATGGATGTAACCTCCCAGCTGCCCACAGGCACTTCAGTGTACCGATATCTCTCACTTCCCTAGACAAACTCTTGCATGCTTTTGAATGGCTGCATACCTCACTATGTCAGTAAACTTGGGCAGGAGAGGCAAATCCTCAACAATGAACAAGTGCCAGATAATTCTATGTGGCTTGATATGGTTATGAAAAGAATGCTCGTTTAGAGAAAATAATCAAACAGTTCTCATTTATACAAGAGTGACTTTTCTAAGTACCAATCTTCACTAGCATCAGAGAGATAGAAGTCTGTCCTAGAATAATCAGAAAGATCATCTGTCTTTAAAGATTAACAATTCCAGTTTGTGCTTGGTCTTTGGGTCTTTTTATTTCTTTCTGGTATGGAGATGCTAGCAGTCTGGTAACAGAATAGTGAAATATCTTTATTGAATAGCTGCACTGTGGTTGGTTTCAGCATAACCTAGCAACTAATGGGGACCTTTAAAGTTCAGGAGAGCTCTCAGTCTGTTACTACAGGAAGAAATTTAAGACACCAGAAAGTGTATTTGCCTGGAGGTGGGACGTTATTGTACAACCAACTGCCCTCTCTTTCTCACACGCTTCATTCCTTCATTCTTTCTGTGCTTACCTATTCCCTCAGCCCGACATACTGGCCCGAGGGTGGCTGCCTGTCTAATAACTTATTCAGCAGTCTTCTAAAAAAGAAGCTGCCCTGTGAGTCATTTCACACTCCCCAGGCCCTTTATACAGATAACACGGAAGTTCAATCGTGCATGCAAACAGTTTTCTTTCCATTAAGGTAATTGGTATATCCCTTTTGAGGATATATGTCACAAGACCTGACTGTATATTGCCAGGCAGCACTTACTGTGAAGAGCGGTACGCCCCTCTGCAGCAGATGCCTTGCAGACCTGCTGCGATAACACGGGCTTATCGCCCGATCATGCCTGGAAGTGCATAGCTTTGCGATAAATGAGTTACGTCTGCCTTGCCAGTGCCCGCTACTTCTAGATAATTTCAGGCCTGTCGGTGATGGTTTTACCACCATATCGCACGAGTATCCTTTTTTTGATTTATCAAGTTATCAACAAGACAAGCAAATATCTTCACTCCCCTCCCCCGCCCCAGCCCCGTTTCTAAACCTTCTAATTCATTGCTGGTAAAGCTTCTCAGTAATTACAGAAAATGAGGCTAAGCTACTGTGTACAGATAAAAAAGAAGATTCTCTAAGTCCTTGCTTCCCGATTTCATGAAAAGCCGAGCAAATAATAGTTTTCAGGCTACTGCAAACATAATAATTCACGTATTGCTGCAAGGTGTATTTTCAGTTACTTAAGTAGCACTTGTCTTCTTGATCTTGTTTTTACTTTGATTTCGACAAACAGATCTGGGCTTCCTGGAACACAAGCCCCTGCTGTTGCAGGCAAACATATCATGTAATCCCTTTCATGCAGTGATCTAACCCTCCTCAAAGCCAGGTGGGTTGTTTTTCCCCACTTCTGTTCCAACTAACATAATTTTTCCTAATGGTTCCTACAGCCTCATTTGCCAAAGGACAGTGCTGGTGTTTGGGTAGCTGGTGGTTGTTCTGTACACCAAAGCCACAGCTTCTACTGCTAAATTTCTTTCCTTTTGTGCTACTTCATTCCTCAAAGTCATCCAGAATTTCTTACAGAATAGAAGAGTTCTTCCTATGTTTCCAACACCTCTGAGATTCAGGTTATGAGGGAAATCTTCTAGCCCATCACTAGTTCCCCTGACACCAACCAACAAAAAAATTTATACAAACTGTAATCATTAAAATAAGATGTATGTATCTCTTCTCTTCGGGATTTTTCAGTTTTTAACCTAAGTGCTGTATTTATTTAGCACATACCTGGGTAGACTTTAACTGAAAGACACTAAAAAGACAGTCAGAGACCATACTCTTCCTTCACATTTGGATACTGCTGAAATTAAAGAGTATATTAGTTTAAAGAGGTATTTTTCTCCTCTAGGCTCATCTGCTTTCGGTGATCTGTTTTCTACTCTATATTTTCGTTATTTCTACTGACTGACACTTGCTTACTGCAGTAGCAAGTCCCTGATAATTGCTTCTCCCACTGGGCTTGTTTAACACTGCAGAAGGGAAAGGTGGTTTTCGTAGGGTGGAATTTCTGTCTTCAGTTGCTGACTTCTATGAACAGCACTGAAGAGGGTTTAAAAATCTAGGAAAGGCAGGGGTAGGAAGAGAAAAAAGGAAGCTTCAAGGGTGTATTAGAAAATTTCCAAAAGATGCTGAAAGTTAGGGACTTGCAGATAGATACAGGCCCTGCAATGGCCCTCACTGACCTTCTGCAACTGGTGCTGAACCCTATGGCACTCCAACTTGAATAGCATCTTCCTGAGAATTAGCTCAGTTGTAGAATCCTAAGTAAATGTTAGGTTCCTCTTTTCTCTATTCTCAGGGATTTCCCCTCCTGTTTCAAGTTTGAACTGAGACTTTTTTTTTTTTAAATATGCCCAAGAGATACGTTTGAGTAATGAAGATTTTCAAAGCTGGGTTTTTCCCTTTCCCACCCTCAGTAAAATCATAGCATTTCCAGTCTTAACTGATAAGTGACATATGTCCCATTTGGGGAACTAATGCATCCCAACACCACCAATACATGCCTTTGAAATGAAGACTAGTGTCTTCTTCCCTCAGAGGCTCCCACTCATCTTTTTCAGTAAAGAATCTCATCAAGGGACTCTCCTGCTAGGGTGAGTCTAGTTGTAACATGAAAGGCCACACTGAATGAAGTCATATGTCATTGCTTGGATTAGTTTCTCTGGTAGAAAGAACCTGAAACTTGTGTCCTTTCCCTGATTTTATTTGACTTCATTAATCTTCAGGAAGAAAATTGAAACACTGTGTTGCAGCAGGACCAAAGTTTATTATTACACTCCATTCTGAAGTAAGATCTTTGGAAAAAGAAAAAAAAAAAAAAAAAGAAAAAAAAGTCTTAAAAATCCATCACAAAGCTCAAAGCAAATTAGAACAGTTACAAAATAGGACAGTCTAATCTAGAGGATGAATGCAGGCATGGGCAAACTACACATCCCCAAAGAGTTACGGAGAAAGTGGGATCATAGTCGTATTCATTCCTCTAACAGAGATTTGCTAAGGGAACAATGTACCAGACTGAAGAATCTTTGTTGCCACTAGAGAAGTGGAAGGGGGCTCACACCCTTCCCCATGTCTGTGTCCAGAGGTGGGACATCTCTATTGTCACATGAGGCCAGCACGTGGTGGGTGGAGTGCCAAATACTCTGGAAGCAAAGCTGTTGCTCAGTGTTGCTGTTTTCTAGTGCCCGGTAGGCTCTTACTGGGAAAGTGGCTATAGAAGAAATGTGGACACTAACGGGTCATCCCTTCAGACGCAGTGGGATAGACCTTGGCTGGGTTTGGAGTCTAATGTACCTCAGATGCCCTCCTGACATGCCTCCACACGACTTACCTTCACCTACACACAATAAAAACTGCCTCATATTGGTGCCCTACGCTGTCCCAAATATCCCAGCGGAACAGGAAAGGGCAAACAGGGAAAGCCGGAGTCAGTTGTCTCCATCAGCCCTGCTTGTGTGAGAGCACTCCAAACTGTGCTCCCAAGGCACCGTGATTCACAAAATTTTCCTGCCCTCTCTGCAGAAGAGGATTTGGGGAGAGCAGCATGGAGATGGCAGTCACCTGCTGCCATAGGGTCCTCACATTAGATGAAAACACAGAGATTTATTTCTGTAACTGTGCCTGTAATTGAGCCAGGAAGTAGAACATCCACATTAGTGGTATGTAGCTAAAGCAGCAAATCAGCCATAAGGCAGGCATGTGGTCATGAAAACTAACCTATACCTAGGTCTAATACAGGGTATTTTGTCATTTCTGTGTGTACTGTTTATGGAGATTCTTGTACTGCCCGCTGTTGTAAAAGCTGCAGATCTAAATGTTGATGGCATAGACCAATGAACCTATGTATCACAGCATCCTGTCTAGAGCCCATCATGCTTATTGATGGGTTTCATTGCCTAAAGGGGTGCTACATCCATTAATAAAATACATGGGCTCACGTTTGGGTGCTTCTTGTAAACATCCTGCAGGGACAACTTGGCTTGTATTTCACCAGGCACCCAGTACAACAGCTGAAGAAAAGAGAAGGGTGAGTCAAGGCTACATAGAAAGTAGCAGCTAGATTTTACCAATAACCTTGAAATAATCCCCAATCTGACCTGAATTGAAAATGATACTGTATTTGCAGCCATCACCAGCTTTGCTGTGATGGCAATGATCAAAGGCTCTCAACATTGCCATTATCAACCGCCTGAAAGAAGCGATGTTTGCAGCAGCACTGGCACATGGTCCTTCTATCTTAACTAAGATCAACTTTAAATTGCACAGTGAAACAAGGTACAAACAGCCATAGGCACGACTTTACAGAGTGATTTCACAGAGCTTTCTAAGGGGTTTTGACTATGTTTTAACAGGATGCAGGATGTGACCTTTTTCTTTGACAAGCATATCTAGAAAAAAACAACCTTTCATTACCCGTAGTTTGTGCACATGTACGTATTTATACACAAACAAGCACCCGTGTAGGAAACCACACAGTGTTCTCAGTTTTGCAGATCAGCTGTTTGACTTCATTGTGTGCCTATCTGCCCAGTAATCTGAGAGCACATAGCAACATAAGTGTTGTTGGGCCAAAAATAGTCCTGCCTTTAGCAAACTTTTCTCATACTAACTCTGAGCAAAAGCATGTATAGGAAATGGTGTTTGCCAGATAACAGCTGCTAATTATTGGAAAATGTGTGAATGGCTGATTGGCTTTCATTAGTGTTATATGCAGTAAAGAAGTCAATTGCCAATATGTTTATAGTCTTTTTACAGTGTGTGGTCTCCATTATAGGTTATTTAAAAAATCTAGTACTGCTTAAGGTGGGTAACAGAGCTATTTATGATATGAACCATCTTACAGTGAAAACCAACCTAACTTTCATTTTCCATTACCACATTCTTTGCTGGGGTTTCTGCCTATAGAATTTCAAGAAAATGAAACAGCAAGAAAAATACTGTTTCTGAGATTATGTCGAGACCAGCATGTGTCTGGCCTGTAATCTGTATGAATGTTTTGAATAAAAACCCTAATGCATTTGCAGTGTGTCTGTGTACACATATAACATATTCACACATATATATGCATATGTATGTCACTAGGAGGAGGGCAGTGAAACTGCAGAGTTCCACAGAATTCAACAGAGTATGAAGTCCTGACTACCAGGACTACTACAGCTTCACTTGCTACTACATCCAAGTGTAAAGTATACAAGTACCCACTATGCATGTATAATGGAATGATTTTAACATGTGTCTTAAACACAATGCAAATTAGCATATGGAAGAAGATGAATCACTTGTAACATCTTATAGACTTACACAGTTCAGTGTATGTGATCCACAAGACATCAAGCTGAAACACTCTCCTCTTAGTTCCCTGGAATTCATTTACCCTAAAGAAATACCCATAGATATTTTTTACAGGACTTCAGTGAAATTCACCACACCAACAAAGAAATCCTCTAGCAGAAGAAAGCTTCTGAAAGGGATAGGACAAGATTACAGAGCCCTTCAAAATGTGGAAATGAGAATGGAAATACGGGAGAAAGGCTTGAGAGGTCAGTATTTAAAATCTCAACAGTAGCGCTGTCTACGAGTCTGTGAAACAAGGCAGAAGCAGCTTTATTTACCCTTGTTAAAGTTGCTTCTCATTCTACATGTAATAAATGGGAATAAATATAAAAATATGTATGAAAGTGAGCGATTTTAATTTCAGTTCAAGCAAATTTTCCCATCTTAAGTAGTTGACACAGCTGGTACACAGCCTGGGATTAGCGAATAGAGGTGGAACAGCATGTAGAACCACAGTCATCCACTTAGAAAGAAACTGCTTACAAACAACTAAGAAGTGGAGGTTTTTTAAACTTTTAAAATTTATTTTTCTTCATTTGAATACAGAGTTTAAAACAAAACCAAAATTGTATTGTATTTGGATATATTTACAATGGCTTTGAAATCTCATTGGGAAGGTTTCTTTTTGCAACACACCACTTTGGTGGATGTTTCAAAAAGAGTGGAAGTACATGTATATAAGAAGGAATGGGTTACTGAAGTAAACGGGGTTTTTCAAGGGACACCTATATTATGCCAGAGATGGGGAGCAGATGCAGAATGTAGTCAGACTCAAAAAGATGTTCAGAACGCAAAAAAGAGGTATCTTCCAGGAAATAAACTGCTGTATGAATCAGAAACAGTGGGAGACAATAATAGACGGAGTCCTAAAATAATAGGTGGCAAGGGGAAGCCATTTTGTATAAAGACAAATATCAAATGATAGATTTTTAAAAGTGTGCTGCACAGTCTCAGCTGCTACAGATCTACTGAATTTCTAATCTGCTCTGATATGTATCTTACTAATTATTTCAGTTATTTCAGTAAACATACATCATCGTAGTCTGAATATTTCATCTGGCAACAGCAGAATAAACTTGTGGTTTACAGTATTCTGCAGAAAGATAATAAAATGTCTCCCATCTGCCTGGTGCCTTGAGCCTGGTCTTTTCTACGCATCTGTCTGTAGATCAGCCATTGGTAAACATCTGGAGAGTTTTCAAATTTAGCACCATTACTTTTCTATCAATTGCCAGTCCTGTGTTTTCTCCCTTCTGCGGATCTACCTACAAGCAGGCCTTTTTTTTTGTAGTTAGGGAGGAGACTATTGGTCTCAGAGTACCCAGTGGTTTCCCATAAACGAGTTGGCACAATGGTTGTTACTTTCTTTGTGTGAATTCTACAAGAATAATTTGAGAATTAAAATTTAAAGTTCTAGCTCAATGCTATGTTTATTAAACACAGACATTCTACTGCTAATTTATTGCACTTCCAAAGACATATTTACCTAGTTGGCATGTTTATTGCACAAGTTTCTACCCTGTCAGTTTGCTGCCCCTGGTTTCTGTTGTATAACAACTACATGCTTTGAATTGCACTTTAACTGGTATTCCAGGTTACAGACTTCAGTTTTGCATTGGTATTGCAATGAGAAAATTGCTTTTTACCTGGAGATATTTTAATATATTTCAGGTCCAAGATCATCATTGCACCCCAGTAACTTCTGTGCACAGAGGTGGTGATGTGAAGACAGTCTTGAGGTATGGTAAGTGTAACGTCATGGAGCAAATCTTAGAAAAAAGAAGTACCTCTCCCACAGGTCATTCGTTAAAAAGGAGAGGAAAGGGGGCCATAAAGTTGCAGAGAATGAGGGCTGATGAGTTGCTTACTTAAGAAGGGAAAATTGAATGTAAAGTATTGTTGAACTGACAAATCTCTCCCTCTGTTTCTTTAAACTGGGAGGAAAAGCCAACAGTTTAAAAATGTGACCTCTACAATCATTGAATCAAATATATGACACTTTTCTTTTGATGTAGAAGTTGGCAAAAATTATCCCAACTGTCTTACATTTCTTTATGAATAAGCTTGCTCTCTCAAACTCTCTTCTTAAAATGCTTTCTTGCTGATTTTCATTATGGAATTTAAGTGCAGTGATTTTCTCAGGCATGTCTCCTCAATGTAGGTCAGCCAGTTAGTGAACAGAAGTCAATACCATGTGGCTAAGGAACAACCATATGACTCCA
This sequence comes from Pampusana beccarii, assembly GCA_013399365.1. Lineage (NCBI taxonomy): Eukaryota > Metazoa > Chordata > Aves > Columbiformes > Columbidae > Pampusana > Pampusana beccarii. Next base: position 44,378 of record VWYH01004715.1, on the reverse strand, counting down.
TTCAGTGGTAAGTGGTGACTCCTTTTGGACAAAGAATTTGATTTACTATTACAAATAGGGAACATCATAATGAGTCCAGTGAGACTTACTTAGCTATGTGTACGGTCATTCATCCATCATTAGTATTCACAGCTGCATGCACTGCACTTGATGGGTTCCTCTTCGCACATAATGTTGGTGTCTTGACACTCAGAATCACAATTTTTGGGGAAAAATGCTTTCTGGCAGAATACAACCTTGAAAATTTCATTTTTATTCTGAAACCATTCTCAGCTATATAAGCCTAACTTTCTTCATGGTTACTTTATGTTCAGTAACACTGTTAATACCTTGGCATCCTACCAGCTACATTTTGGGACTACTATAACAGTATGAGAACGTTTCCAAAATACTTCTCCAGTTTCAAAAAGCCCACAAACCCCTATTTCTCTCCTAGTATTTGAATTAATTCATTAAAACTCAGCCAATAAAAACAAATATTTAACATAAACATGTAGGACTTAAGATTTGGCTGCAGTGCTGAGACTATTAATACAGTCTTTAAATGTATATGTATCAGGTGTCATGGATACTGATGCTGAAGAGACATTCACTCATTTTTAGCTTTATGAATGTGACTAGTCCCACAGAAGGAAGGAAACTACTCATAAACATATGCATACATCTTGCAAGAAGAGGTCTTTTTCTTTGACAGAATAATATGGAAATTATTATATTTACAGGCTAAGACAGAGGGGAAGTCCTTCTATTAAATAATTTTCTCCCTTTAGACATTCAGAAACCTAGAAAGGTGTTTTTAATGCCCTGTACTGGTACATCTGAAGGAATTACCCACACCAATTACTTTCAGTCCTACAACTCCTGAGGGTTCCTCTGTGCTAGATGCTGTACAAACGGACAGACCATGCCCTGAAGATCTTACCAGCTAAGAGCTCGTTGAAACTGGTGAAATTCCCAGCACAGCTACAGCAGGTCGATTGTGCTTCTGTAGTTATAATGGCTGAACCAGGCAAACGACAACCCTCTCCCAGAGGAATGTTCCTCTGCAGCTGTGACCCACATGTGCACAGAGTTGGCAGACAGAGCAAGAAGGAGCAGCAGAATGGCCACAAATGGAGGATGAGGCGCCTGTGCTGCAATGGGGTTGGAGAGGTTCTTCAGGTTTGTTCTTTGTCAGAGAGGCTGAAGTTTGGTTAGTAAGGGTGACAAACCAGCGAGAAGGAAAACCTGAGGGTGCTGAGACAAGAGGCTGCACCAGGTGGGGAGAAGGCAGTGAGAAGGGCAGGGGAGGATGGAGCTGAGGTGAAGAGACTGCAGCCATGAGTGAAACATGTTTATGGCAAACAGGTAACTAGTAAACACTAGGCTGTTGCAGTTTCAAGGCTGTAGGAGCTCTGTGATCAGCTTTGGAAATGACAGTAATGGGCCTATTTTCCTAAGCATTGTGACAAGTTGTTTGAACAAGAAACTACTTTTTCCAACCGTCTCCTCCCAGGTAAGCTTTGACCTGACAAACCAGGCTGAAACAGACGCTTTTCCACTGTTGGCAGTACACCGAGGCAGCCTAAGTTGTCTGAAAAAGCAATGGTCCAAGAGGTGTTGGGACACTCCTGCGAGGCTCTGGGTGCATTGCAGGGCAGGGAGGAAGGGAAGGCTGAATGAAGGAGCAGCTGGAAAAGGAGCTTTGCAAAGCTTGGAAGAGTCAAGAGCATTTCTGTGAACATGGCAAGTGGAAGCAGGACTTTAAAGGACTTTTCAGAACTTGCAGGTGACTGGCAGACTAAGTAGAAAATTAGTGCCAAGGTGTTCCAGCTAGTGATCACAGCTGGGTAGACTCGCAGATAGGAGCCAGTGCTGCTTTAACTGAGTTGCAGTTGCTCTGGCCATTAGGTTACTTGCCAGCTCTGGGAAGACACTTCTTAATTTGGCTGCATTCCTGATCTGCTGGGGCACCTGTGCTTGACCATCTATAGGGCTACTCATCAGAAGCACCTTCATATTGTATTAGTCGTTCTAATCTACTAGGAATAGACAACAAATAACAGCGTACTCCATCATCCTACACCTGATTGTTAGGTTTGTCTCTTATGGGTATGCAGACAGATGAGAAAAGAGATCAGCTGGCTACTTAATAAGGACTCTTCACATCTTCAGCCAGTCTCAGGCCACCAGTTCTTTTGTGTTGGACTGGAGATGACTGAAGGTCATCCAGCAGCACAGGGTAAGCAAAAAGATATGATTCGTAACTGGACGCAACAGATTCCTGATCACACCTCCATTTTATAAAAATTACTAGGTTAGAAGTACATGAGAGTAAGAGGAGAGAAAACATGAGATACAATCTAATTTCAGCCAGCCTATAGAACCCCATCCCTTGTTTCTTGAGCTTCTCATTGTTTGAGACTAAATGAGGAGAGAAAGAGGATATATTTTAGCTTGGAGGCACATGGTACCTTATCAAGCATCATACATCAATACAGACAGTGCTATATTCCACACTTACAATTCCCTTTTGCTTGTTTGATTGCAGAAAGTAAAACTGGCCATCATATAAAAATCCTCATCTTATGTTTTCAAACAAATCTAGTATGCTTCCTTATACACTACAGCAATGTAAATATAGGATCAAATAATCTCACTTAGCTGTCTGTGTAGAATTGCAGCATTAGTAAATGCAAAAGCATTTTTATATATGCATTGGTTTCCACAGCCTTATCTTTAAACGCCTTGTGTTCAACATATGTGAAATGATTCAAAAGTATTCTGTGGTGCTCTCCTGTCTGTGACATTTTGTCACACTCAGATGAAGATTAAAAAAAACAACAACAACCACCACCAAAAAAAAAGAAAAAAAAGAAAAAAAAAAGTAAAAAAAACCCCAAAAACCTCAGGGTATCTTAAAAGAGCCACATGAGTGATATCCTGGACCTTTTATCCATTTCATGAAAGACATTAGTGACTGATGATGATAGCCTGTTAGATAATACCAGAGCCAAAAATGAATCTCCACTTGTTAGCTATAAACTGCTTACTGCAAGGGTTCCTAAAGCTTGAATGCTTGAAAAAATTCATGAGAGAAAAGGCCATTACTCTGTCATCTTGATAAAATATGACTATGGTGGTGCTGTTCAAAAGTGTTTACAATGTCACAATGGAAATACAAGCAGTGCAAAGTTGTGGTACTGCAGACAGCTAGCTTACTTTTAATAACAACCATTTGGAAAAGTTTTGTAAGAGTTGTACCCTTTACAATTAATTTGTGAGGTTTTGAACTGAAAGAAAATGTATATAAGATACAGGGCTATTTAAAACCTGAGATATGATCTTGAGTTAAAATCTGTGGTAACTTAGTTAGATACGCCTCATCGTTACATTGTTTTAGATTATTTCCATAGGTATCAGAAAAAGAGAATTTGAAAAATTGAAACCAAAACTGATGCCATCGTTTTATTAATCTAGTATTGCCTTGTGCTGCCTACTATGTTCCTGAGTTTTGCCCTGTACTTCTGTTTTCATCTGTTTCCACTGGCCTTCTCTTCAACCCCCAAGCCATCATGCACCAAAGTGTGGACCATTTCCCTCATACTTTTAATCACACTCTCCACACAACCTTCTATCGGAAAATAAAACCTTTTCAGCTGGGGGGAAATGAGTGCCAGCAAACAGAAAGGAACGTATAAGCCCTTGCTTCTTCATCCTCTCCATATGAGTTATAACTGGTGAGGAGGTTCTTGTTTTGGCTATGTTGCCAGTATATTTACCTCCAGAAACCCACTTCCATGGCAGAATATCTGAGCAAGAACAGTAGTGGTTTCCACATTATGCATACCCAAACAGAGAGGATGAGAAAGCTCCTGAAGTCATAATGCAAAGGGGAGAATGGATACAGTTTATTTTAAACAGGATTTATTTAAGATTTAAGCTTTTTTTTTTTTTGTTTTTTTGTTTTTTTGTTTTCCTTAGGGAATTAAGACGCCATTTTAATGTCTATTTCCGGATATTTTACACTTTGTTGCAATCACTTTCAGATGACTTAAACATATGCACAGTTATTATTGTTTATTCCTTCTGTCATCTCATACATTTTCATTCAGCTGCTCTTTATTTTGAACCTTCTTTGATGTATCTTGATTTAGGTCCTGCCAAACTAAGAACTCTTAATCAAGAGAACAAATACTTCAAAAAGACTTTCTGGTATTAAGTCTCTTTTTCCCCCTCTCCCTTGTCTTCTCTGCCACTTTTTTCTTCTTCCTTTTAACACCAGGGTGGAAAGAGGGGGAAAGGATTAAAACATTGACCTTTCTCATCACAATATGTGATGACAAAAAAGTGTTTTACTGCTTCCCAAATTTCTTTGAAGCATGTCTCTAAACCTTTTTCACTACTGATGAAGCTCATCACATAATTCATGGCATTTGGGTTAGAAATTGTCTTGCTGTTAGGTACCACTGCCTTCTGCAGGCCCCTGAAACTTCCATTATGATGTACCATTGTACCAGATTATGATATACCATTTGTTAGACACCCAGACTACTAGTTTTCTTAATTTTATTAAATATAGTACTAGCTGCAGAAAAAGTAAATGGAGGAGATCTCTGATAGTTCCTCTACCTTACCAGCTATAGAGACAGGCATCTGCATGTTAGGCATCCTAACATGGATAGATGAATTTCACCCTAAAAAGCCAGGCATTCAGAATTCACACTGTAATAAAATTGTCATAAACAGGACTTCACTTAGTCATGATGTGATCACAGAATGAATAATAGACTGTTTAAAATTAGCATAGTACACCCAACTGAGAGCTCCTCTGGTGCAGCCACCACTTCTGATATAATTTTGGACATCCACATAGTAAAGACTGAAACGGGAACATTCTTGTCTTTTTCTGGAGACAGAGCTAAGAAGAAATCTAGCCTCAAAGACAGATTTCTGCACTGAGATTAGGTTTTCCTCAGCTTTGTGAGTGGTGTATGTCATCAATCCTCTCTGGCTCTGTGACATATGTCTAGAGACGACTTGGACTCACAGCAGTGCATTAGAGCCTTGGTGGTTTTGGGATAACATGGGACTTCTTTGGGTTTTTTGTTATTGTCCTCCTCTCAGGTCATCTTTGTAGCATGTCACCTCTTCTTACCCTGATGTGTTATCTCTTCCATATCTCTTCATGAGACTTCTGGTCTCTCATTGATTTCTTAGATGTTTTTACAGTTTCTTTTCAAGATGTATACATTTCATCTCCCATGAATTTTCCAAAGTTCTGTCTGACTTGCTCAATTAATGCTTAGCTCTACGTTTTCTCCAGTACCCGCAATCTACTGTTTCCAACACACATATACAGTTCAGTTATTTCCTCTGACCTTCTTGCTTGTGGCTTTGGTTTTCTCTGGATTTCACTGTATCTTCTGCAGTTTTTCTTATATTAAAGTTACCGATTTGTATTTTCCACATTTTTTGCAAATTATAACGTTCTCTCTTTATCTCCCTATCATTTTTGGCTGTAAATTTCCTGATATTTGACACTGCACTGCTATTTCAAGTGGATGCTCAGTATCACCATGGACCATACGCTCATATTTTAATTTCATGAGTTAGCAGGGCATCAAAACACCCAAGCTCTTTACTTAAAGTCACAGGTATTTCTCATGGATTGGTGCTACTTACACGACACGAAAGCTGCCTGTTTTGCAGTGTTACCAGTAACAATCAGTCTCAAAGGGAGCAGCTGATACTTCCTGCTTTAAGGTTTGAATTAGAGGGAATCAGGTGTTTGGGATTAAACATACGTGAGCATTCTGCTGAATTGGAGACAAGAATTTGCCCTCCATTTCCATTCACATTAATCTAGTCCAGGTGAAAGTTTAAAAACCGCGTGCTACCCAGACAAAGAGATCTAGAAGAAGACTCATACCTATTATGTCTCTGAGTAAAAGAACTAGTAAGGTATTTTGAAACTGGTTTATTTTTGACAGTGAAGATTTCCATAATCTTTCATTGCTTGATCTACTGTTTTACAGTTTCATCTTAAAAATCTGCTCTTAGGAAAATCCAGGAAACCCAGTATTCCTGGAGCAACTTTTCTTGTAATCATACTATTTCAAATGAATGCTCTTAGGGTAAGCTAATTCAGAAGGTGATTGCAACCCAGCAGTGGAAGCTCCATCCAACATAAGGATCTCTTTGAAGGAGTCTAGTCAGGCTTGTATTCTGCATGCAGTGCTGGGGCAGGTCCTCTGTAGAAGTGCAGTGATCAAAGTCGGACTGAACTGACTAGATTTTTTCCCATGACTGGCAGTATTTAATGTTAGGATAGTATCACACTGTTCTGACAATCATTTCCCTTTTTTTTTTTCAGCCTTAATGGTTTCCCTTCTAAATTTGCAGTCTCCTCTGCCACTCATCTGGATGCAAGTTAGATAAGTGGTTACTCTTTGATGCAGTTCCACAGTCCTCTTTCAAAACACCACATATATCTGGGGAAAAAAACCCAACCAACCAACCAACCAACCAACCAAACAAAAAACCCCAAAAAACCCGAAACACAATGAACAAAAAAGGGATTGGACTTTCAGTATAAGCTTGATATACAATTTCCCCAAGTCCTAACCTTGTAAAGCTTTAATGCAAAAATACAGTAAAAATTTTTACTCAAGCCAGATTGGAGATCTCCATACACAGCAACTGGCCACTACATTTCTGTGGTTAGCTTCTGGATTCTGACTCACACTACTCAGAGTTGTTATGCTTTGAACAACTAACAATAGCAGATAAAGAAACACCCTTAAACCTTTTGCTTAAGAGTTATTTGCTAAATTCTGAATCACATCACATGGTACAAACTTTTAAGATTAAATTACACAATGGCAAGTGTGGTCAAAACAAGCTCCCTGAAAAATATTATTCAAGGATTCATGTTTTTTCATCCTGTATATTTAAAAAGAATGCACAGTACACACCCATCAGGATTAATGACTCCATCATGTACAGAGAGTGAATGGGTTTCTTTAATAGTTCACACCCAAATTATTGGCAAACTGTTCAAATTATGCAAACAAATCAGCCAGGTTATTTGTAGTTCTAGGCACTGAATCACATAATTGAGCAATGGACAATTTAAACAAAATTCCTACTTCAGGAAAACAACAAACATGTTCTATTCCTGTTAATCTTTAATTATTAAGTTTATAAAGAAGAACGGCTTATGCATCAAAAAGAGCTAGCTGGAAATTTTCCAGTATGGTATGCTCCTGTAGGGAAATGCTATTACACTGAAAGCAAAACCTTGGATTGAGACATGTCCATACTTAAATAAAATAGATTAAAAATATGGAACAATTTAGATTTTTGGTTTGAAATTAAAATGAAACTTTAAAATCAACACACAGCACTATAAAGCACAGCATTACAGCAAGAAAATATAAAAAAAGATACTGACTCAGGACAAAAAATTTTGGCTTTAGCAAATGAAAATATTACAATTCAATTTGATAAGTTTTCCATAAAATTAGTTTTAAAGAAAATTTAGAATTTTCATATTTTAAAATTCAGAATGGAAACATGTTGCTGAGATAATAAAACTCCTGGCGGAATTATATTGCTCAGTTTTGACCATTTGCAATATCTTGCCTTTCACAGCTGATGCCGTCTTCATCATAGTTCGGCTGCAACTGTCAGCCTTACCACTTACAGCTACATTGTGGCTTGGTAAACTCTAATTTTCTTACTTGATATTCCACACTTCACACAAAGTGCTAGACTCATCAGATTGCCCAATGACTAATCAGAAGGGGAAGCTGGTCTTCGTTCTTGACCCAAAAAGCAGAACCTCCATTTTATGCTGAAGAAAAAGTACCAGGACTTCATAAGGGGGAATAAAACTGACACTGGCTGCCTTTACCTTGTAGATAAACAGAGTGTATCCAGGAAAGCTCAATCCAACAGCTTTCTGGAATATTGAATCCTAAATCCACCAGTGGCTTAAAAATAAAAGATACACTATGTTTGCATTTCAAACTACAAATATCGGCTGCACTATGTGCCACTGAATAACAGAGGAAAAAATTAGTGTGAAATGAATTCTTATGAGATTGCCAAAATGTTAATTCACTTCTGAAAGAATGCTTAGCTTTACCACTTTGAAGCAGGAACCTTTGTTATATAGCACCTGCTACTTGAGGGCATCCCATAGCTGCTGGAGTGGTATAAGAATAGTAACAACAACGCTCACTGCTGCTCTTGCTAAAACTAGTAGATGGGGATACTGCTAGCACAACTGGAAAAAATTAGTACAGGAAACATGCAAGCTGGTGTGAAAAAATTTCCTGACAAGTGAGAAATTGCAAGTTATGGAATATTTCTCTAAGGGAAATGGTAGCAACTTCATCGCTTAAGATGTGTGCAATGAAACAAGACAAGCCACTAAATAATAAATGGTAGGAAAAAAAATTAGACAAAGGCACTGAATAAAGTTTAAAACCTTTCCATCACTAATATTTTCATAAAAATAATTTAGAAAATTGTTAAATTGACTTATTGGAAATTTCATAAATCCATATAACTATTTTCAATGTATCCTTTCCAGTAAACCACATCTCCCTCCATGCCTCACTGAACTCACCTGCCCTGGCCCACTCTTCTCATAATGGGTATGGTCATAACTCACTAACTGCTTTTTCGATGCCATCATCACTCACAGTGTGGCAACTTGGGAAATATAGGTTGAGTTAGCTCTGTAATTAATAGCTTGATAATTAAATTGATTTGGTTAAAAAAAAAATAATTAAATTTAAATGGTCAGATTGAGAAGTATCTGTGCATTCCTTTCCACAGAATTCATGTGACTGTTGGGATAGAAAATGTGCAGATTGCATTTATAGATCATATCCCCCGGGTCAGCCTAGCCAAAGCTATCTTAAATCTTCTCCGCAGCTTAGAATCAATTTTTCTCTGCTTGTTATGTCTGAGGTGACCAGCTCAGGCTTAGAGGGAAGTCAGTGGAGCCAGGGCTGGGAAAGTCAGCAGAGGTCAGTGGAGCTGGGCTGGGGAGGTGGGGAGACAGGGAAGTTACAGCAAAGTAAGAGATGTGAAAATGGCCGGAAAGGGTCTATGAGTTTTGCAGGAGTTAGGTTTGGGATGTGTGCAGGGAGGAAAACGAAACCAGAGGTCTAGTGTAAGTGGTTACTGCTCCTGCCTGGCCCCCAGGAGCAGCAGGGTGGCAGGTGCAGGTGGGAGCCAGAAACTGGCTGTTCCAGCTCCTGTTTCCGGAGCAGCCACTCTTCTGGCTAGAGAAGGAAAAGGATGAAGGTTGCTACCCTAAGCAACCTCATGTTTTGCTTTGGCCTAAAGCTAGTCCCACCTTTTGCTGCTGTGTCCTGTTCTGGCAAAGCAAAACCATAAACCTAGCATAGCCCTAAATCTAGCATAGCCAGCTAACCTAGTGGTGATCTGACATCATTTCATGTGTAGTTTATGCAGAAACAAAAAACTGGGAGCATACCCCAGAGTTTCAGTGCTGAACACAATATGAGGATGGCAGAAGAGCAGATTACTTTGGGACAAGATCCGTAGTGAACACTGAGGAGCAGAATTTTGTCCTTGCAATTAAATTATCTGACATAATGCAGCTATAATGCAAATATTTAGCTCTTAGGGAAGGAAGGATCTGATAAGAAGACACATCTGAATTTTGTTGTATTCTAATAGTTTTCTCAGTTGTTTGCAGAAAATAATTGTACTCCACCCTGTCACTACCATATACAAGGAAATAGTAGCTTAAGGAACAATGAGGAATGTCCTTTGTAACCTTGTTTTCTAGGGTCTTGTTTAAAAATATAGAAGATTGTTGAATTATAACAGATTAATCTCCACAGATTCCTCAACCTTCTACTTCTAAATTCTTCAAGCTTAGTGCAAAGTGTAGTCTTGATTTCAGTTTATTCATGCAAGAAGGCCATCAGCTAGGATCCTCCTACAGCAACTCAGTATTTATCAGTTTTTTATTGCATTTGACCTCAGTCAAACACAGCTGGGTGAGATTTAGCCCTGAGTTATTAGACAGAACATACAGAATGAATAAGTAAGGTCCATTGTTCTCATTTTTTCAGGGTAACCATTTTTCATAACTTAATGCCTTTAAGGACTAAACTTCAAAGGCCATTACTGCTGTATATATTCAACTCCTAAGTAATTTTCATGCAAAGATGGGCAGTAGAGCAAATTAAATCAGAAAAATACTTTCTAACTGGCACTCAGGCTCCAAAGGTTAATAGTCCCAACTACTTTTTAGGCAAAGCTTTGGTGTCCAAGATAAAGGAATATTTTTATTTATTTGCTTGTTCACTATTGCACAGGACTGCCACCTGAAGGAAAAAATAATTTGAAGTGAAATCAGCTTACTTGTTCTACTAGGAAAGTGCCCTACTCAAAAAAGCCAGTCTCAGGGAGCTGGATGGTGAGCCCTTCTTTCCTGCCCCACCAATTCACCAAGCCAAGGTAGTAAGGTAGTAGATACAAACCAGTAGCAAGCCGCGGTTTTTTATTTGTTGGTTGATTGTTTTTTTTTTTCTGTATCCTTGAAAGGTTTACTGAGCTTTCCTCATCTGTCTATGTTTCCCAGTCTGGTTTTCACTATAATTTCTGAAAGTATTGGATAGAATATATGACTGGAGAATTAGAAGGCTTGAAAATGTCTTTGAAAGTCACGAATACCTGTATTCCCATAGATCTCTTCTGGCCTTATATATGACTTTTTTTACAAATGCTTTTATGGAGGCGATGCCCCTTCTCATGTACTGTTATATGCCTCTGACCTATTTGACACACTTTGCTAAAGGATTTGATCTCAGTAAAGTACTGAGATATTGCTGCTGGAGGCGACAGATATTTTATGAGTTCTAAATTCAGGAATATTAACACTGGGCATTGTACTAAACCAGAAAGCAGCTATTAAGCTTTCTATCTCTTAATGCAGTGTTTGAAGTCATATGCTGATATCCGTGGAATGGTGTCAGATTGAATCTCCCGGACCCTGAGCCACTGGTCTATTTTATTGGACAGCTTCTCTGCAGCTATTAGTGTGTTTGATGTACAGTAGTTGGTGTTCTGCGTCCCGCTGCCTACCTCAGGCTACTCACTCTCAGCATTTTAGTGTTTGTGACCTAGTGGTTTATTTTTACTTCTGCTTGCACTACTGTAGTGATCTTTGACTTTTCTTAGAGTTCCTTTTGCTCTTAAAAGATAACTGACGAACTAATAACTCATTGCTTTCCTGCTAAACTTTTGTTGAATTCACTTCATAAAGTTTAGAAATCTGAAGCTTTACAGGGGATATTGATAGCCTCTGTGTATATGTGGTAGCATATAGATACATATTGCCTTATACTCCCAATTAAAAAGCAGTCACTCACCTTTTCATTAAAAAAGTCGTAATGCTTTTATTGTTTATGACAGGCTTTGAAGTTCAGAAGGGAGAGGGCCTTGGGCTAGAGATGTGTCTTTTCTTGCTTGCATGCAATTTTAGAGAAGTTTAGCAGAGATATAAGCTGTTAGAAATCACCGTTTCTTGCCTCATACTTGTGTTCTTCAGAAAAGTGTTAAGAGCCTGCACAAAATAAGTGTACATAAACATTTTAAATAGATGGGTTAAAAAATACCACCAAAGGAAAAGCAGCAGCAGCAGCAGCTGCCTGGAAACCACAGGCTGACAGCCTCAGGAAGATAACTGGAAACAGACCAGCTTATGAAAATCTTTTTTCCGCCCAGCTGCAGAGATTCAGCATTCGTTATGACAGTAACTTCTCACACTTTGAGACGATAACTTTCCTTGGTTGCCAAATGCATAGGACAAGGGAGATACCTGCAATATTTTATGGATTACATAGGTGTGATCCTGTCTGCCTGAATCCCGTATTCATGGTGGCCTGCAGCTCAGCTGAGGTCTAGACAGTAGTCCAGTCTGCCTGCTTCCGTGGACTGCCTACCCCTCTAGGCACCCAAATTCACCAGGTGCCTGCCTCCTTCCCTTGGCACTTCTTTGTGGCTGTCCCTCTGTGCTGTGAAGTGCACACTGCAAAGATGGAAGTCAGTCTTCCTGTGTATGCCCTGCTGTGATCCAGGTTTAAGTGTAGATGGGCATACAAAGTCTTCCTAAGATCCCAGAGGAAGCCTGAAGGAGACAAAGTGTGGTCAGCAGTATAGCAAATCACACCTCAGGAAGTGGTGACAGTAGAGTTTTTTGTATAACGGTCTTACTGGTTTAGTATTTAGAAAGGAAACCTGAGGTTAAAGGATTTAGCTGCTTTTCTGCCAAGGTGGAATGTTATCCATATCAGCCCGAAGAGTGTCCTAGTTACTAGCCTAAAGCGAGGATCACTTTTCTGTGTGTTTTCCAGCTGGCTGCAAGACTCCTACATGCCTGGCTTCATGGTGTCTGGCTTGTAAAGACGAGATGAAAAATCTCCTTACACAGGAGTGTAGAAAAATTGCCTTTACGTGGGGTCCATGCAACAGCCTGCCATTAAAGCACTGCTGTCAGGCGTGGGAGATGATGTGCAAGCAGGGCAGAAGTTAGGGCAGAGGCCTCCTGAATTACTGCCCTCACATTGTCCTGTGTGGTAAGGGGTAAGTGGCAACCCCTTCTCTGTACCTTTCACTGCCCAGCTTCACAACCTGGACTAGGCAGCTAGACAGAACCACTTGCCATTTTCCAAACAGTTCACATATGGTTTGGCGGACTATGCTGCTCCCTTTAGTTATGCCTGAATAAGATGGACTGGGTACCCTTCAGCAAGCCTCCAAAGGCACCTTGCTCTCTTTGCTGACTGAGTATGGAACTTAAACAGTTTGGTTGAGTTGGTTTGCATGCTTCATTTCACTCTTGGGATATAATTCTGTCTGCCAAGATGGGCTTCAATCAAAAGGAACTGCAAGTACTGTCAAGGAGGAAGTGAAACAATGGCAAGGAGATAAGGCATCTTTGGGTATAACGTCAAGAAGTTAAACAATGGCAAAGCAATTGACTGGGGAAATGTTAATTCTAGGTGCCAAGCAGAGTTGTATAGGCTATTTGCTAAGGTTAACGGTCAAACCCAAAGATTTATCAGTTAAAAATTTCATTTTAGAAAGTCTAGAGAAAAGTAAGGGAGAGCTTGGAAGGCTCCATACAGTAGAGATGATCGAAACCCAGGTTTTCCATAGTGGGTTGACAGCTAGGTTGCCCCAAGGGGTGTGAGGAATAACAAACTGAATATGAGTACCAAGCTTGCATGTTTTTTTTTCTTTGCTTGCCATGTGCCTGCAGCAGAATTACTAATAAGTTTCCCTGTAAGAAGCTGAGTAGTTTAAAGCAGCAGCTTGTAGTCACATCTATAGGCAGAGTTCTCTGAAAGGAGCAAGGGCTATGTGGTGTGGGGAGATGCAATAGATTCCCACACCACTGGTGGAATGGAGGTTTGGTCACTTGGTGGGGTCTCAGTTAATTTCTGGAGAGAGTGGGGCAGCCCCAACTGGCTTGTGAGCAGGGTAGGGGGCTGTGTAGGTCCCAGTGGGTCACTGGTGCATGTGGAGACCTGGGAGCCACACTTGAGAGTCTGTGGAGCTTTTGATGCAGCAGAGGAGTGGCTCCGATTCCCAGATTTTTTCCATGTGCTAGGCTGCTGCTGGTCTGAGACAGCAAAAAGAAAATTTCTTCTGTGTGGCAAACACAGCTGGCCCTGCCACATCAGTCAGCCAGAAAAAAAAGGACGGTTTCATCAGAGACTGTGGTATATTCATCCAGAGATCCAGTCTAAAGTGCTGGTTGCCACAGTTAAAGATGTGAAGGAAACTCAGCCTGTCATCTCTCAAGGGTGTGCACAAAGGGAAGGGAAAGGCACAGTTCACCCTGCGGCCAGGATACCCAGCAACACACTTAGTGCTATAGACGAAGTGGTGGAAGTCTCTGCTTGTAGGGTTGAAAAACAAGATTGCATCTCTGATAGTGATATACATTGGGAAGAAGAGATCACTACATGCAGTACAATTTGCTCTACATCCTAATTTAATAGAAAAGACAAATTCGGGAAATTATATTTAAAAACTCCCTGTTAACAGAGATGTTATTCAAGATTGCAAACAGAGGAAGTGAAAAACTAGGAAATGTCAAAACAATCACTTCCTCTGAAGCTGTAATCAACTCCCCACATGTGTGTGTTATGACACAGTTTTTAGTTCCATATCAGTGTGATCTTTGTCTGTAGGATTCAGTGCACAGGATAATCACTACAATGCACAAGCAGCTGTTACCAAACAAAAAATAACCTCCGTAAAGAGAGATAAGCTTAAAAATGCATTCCAGTAGAGCTAGCTGGTCACTACCCAAAAAATCAGTATTAGCCTCCAAATAAAAAAACTTCATCCATCAAGAGACCCTCAAGATTAAAAAAACCCACCTAGTTAAACAGAAAAATAAAATGTAAATGTGTTCACATAGCCTTGTTCCTGCAATATGTATTACTTTGCTAAATAAAACTGACATTCTGTGATATTGCAGAAGTGATTAAGGGCCTGCAGTGTATTCTTCCAATGGAAAAAGCTATATATAAAGGAAAAGGAAAACAGGACTTTTAGTTCATTTGGCTCTATTCATAGTTTATGTGATAAATGACTACAAGCCCAGATGTTCCAGAGGACCATGAGCTATTTAAGTCACCTTTAATGTTTTTGGTATTAGATAAGGTTGCTTCCAAAATGCCATAAACATGAGGTTTTTAACAGTTGTCCAAATGACAGCTACTGAGATACTCTACAAGAAGTACATAATACTGTCTGAATATCATCACTCCTTGTAAACAACTTCAAATGAAAGGCATCAAGGGTGTCGTCATCAGGTGGTGAGAGCTGTGGAAAGAGTGTGGTTCAGGAGGCAGACAGTCTATTAACATGGGAGCTTCATCATCAAAATTGTTAATACCTTTTGGCTCATTCTGTGTTGCTGGATATGAGAACAGTTTCTAGTTCCACGGTTCCAGCACAGCTCTGTACCAGGTTAAAGCTTAGGCAGGCTCACTTTCTTATTCCTCTTTCTCCTCATCCCCCTCTTCTGTCACTGTGCAGCCAAAGAAGAGCTCAGCTCTTCCAGAGGACTGCAAATTGACCCAGCAATCAGCCATCAACCAGCTGACAGATTGGAGAGGGAGAAGCCATGTGAGTAGCAGGCAGACTGCTGCAGGAATCCCTGGGTTGGGATTTCTGGTCTCGCATACCATGGTGCTAAGCTGACCAAAAACCAGCCACTGTCCTGCATCCTGGGCCTCACCACGAGGTCCTCTTCCATGGGACACACTGGTTTTACTCCGGCCTTGCACCGTGCTGTCTCGATCTCTAGCATGTCAGAAATAACCATCCCCTTTTTCTGGGTTAGGAGGTAACAACGGCCCAGAAGTGACAGAGGCGTGGGAAGGGGGCTTCTGGAGCTGGGGGAGAGCAGGGCTGTTCTTGGACTAGCACAGGCCACCCCTAACATGGAGCTGGATGAAGTGGCTGAAATTGTTTGCTCAAGTGACGGTCCTGCTCCCCAATGCTGCCCTTCTCTCTGTGCTTCTCTCTCTTTCCTCCCTCCTGTCATGGCTGTGACACCAAATCTCCCTCCTGCTCCTCAGCTTTGCCTCTTGTCTCAACCCATGTGAGACAATTTGACTCACTAATCCAGCAGAAAGTTTTACACTTTTTTTTGCTGGGCTGCGTTACTGCTCGGTCACTGAGTTGGTCCAACTCAGCAGTGGACTGGAGAGCCAGCAGAAGGACTACTGGAGAGTGGTAGGTAGGTAGGTGAGTGGTGCCAGGAGATATGGAAAATGAAGGGCCGGGACCTTCTCTGTTCAGTGGCAGCAAGTTCTGTAAAGCACCAAGATCTGTCCCATTTGGTGGCACCCTGAGTGTGAAAATGCTGACTTTCAGCCCCTGAGGAGTAAAATCATTTGAGGCTGAAGTTCTCCCTAAGTTAGTTTCCCCAGTGAGAGCTGCCTATAAGAGAGGGCCTCGAATGGACCCTTGCAAGGATGGTCCTGATCCTTCCTAATCAGTGAAACTACCCCGAAGTGCACTACCAGCTCTAGCTATAGTACAGCTATCTTAGAAGCAGTTTTTGTTTTATAACCACAGGAAAGTTCCTGCAAGATTTATATTTCTCTAGAAGAGGAAAAATAGTTAATTTGATGTATTCTTTTAAGATCTGCTGAGTCTTTTGTCACTTTTTTTTTCTTCTTTAATTTTCACATTTTAAACACATAATATAAAAATGAAACCTCTCTTTTTTGGCTGAGAGGTAGCACAAGCTCCCGAGCAACGGCCCAAGTGGAAAAGTTCTCAGGGGAGAAGTCTTTCTGTTGCTCAGCTCTCCCCTTGGCAATCTCTTTGTGACACCACCACAACAGGACCTAAGACTTTGTCTTTCTCCTAACCCTAACCCTAACTGAGGGGCTAAGCTTTACATGAGGACCTCCAGCCTTGGCCCTTTCTTTGGCCAAACCTTCCATAGGCAGCCCCTCTGCAGCCACCTGCTCCAACTGGACCCATAAGTTTTGTCTCATACCCTGCACCAGCTGCAACCTTAAAAGTGGCTGAAGCCTTTACCACCCTTCCCATTGACAAAATGAAAAGAGAAAATTATTTTTGTTGCTCAAACTTTCCCTTGACAGCCTCTTTGCAACCCCATCACAACTGTATCACAATGTTTTGCATCTTTCCTTACTCTCTTCCCTAGAAGTAGCCATAGACCTAACCCTAGACAAAAATAGCTGTGCCCAAAACAAACAAACAAAAAATCATGAGAGAATTCTTTTGTTGCCTAAATTTCCCCCAGACAGCCTCTTTGCACCATACTCCAACTGAAGCCCTAGGCTTTGTCCCTCTTCTTACCCTAAACCTAGGCATGGGTTGAACATTAATCTGAGACTCCAGGTGACAGCCTAGACAGAAAATTTCAGAATTTTTTGTTGTCCAAGACTTTACTTGGTAGCCTCTCTGCAATGCAACACAACTGCAGCCCTGGGCTTTATCTCTCTTCTACACTTAAGCCTACCATATGTGTGCACCCCAAGGGTAGCCCAGGTAAAGACCATCTCAGAAGAGAATTTGCAACCTAGCCGTTGCCTGGGTTATGGCTGAGACTGAAGTTATGAGAGAGAAAATACTTAAATCTGCCCTGAAGTACAATAGCAATTAGGCTGCCAAACCAATTCATGGTTTTCTGTGGCTTGGTTTTGGTCTAAGGCTTAGTGAATGTCTAAGTTTAGGATTGGAGTATGATGGTTAGGAGGAAGATAGCCCCTAGGGATCCAGTTGGAGGGGGGCTGCCAAGAGGCTACCCACAGAAGGTTTGGGTAACAGAAATTAGTCTCCCCTAAGATTTTTTTTTGTTTCAGCCAAGGCAAGAGTTCTCTGGGTTTAAAGCTCTGGCCACTCCTAGAGGGTCTGGTACAGGGGAGATGACCAGAGGTTGTTAAGGGAGAGGTCAGGCTGCAGAAAGCATTCCTTCCTGAGAAGTTTTTCATCCCAGTCACAGCTGTCCTGTGTTGTCTCATTCTCCTATAACTTTCACTTGTAGGATATCATGTTTATTTCCATCAAAACACTTGCTGAGAAGTATGAAGTGCATGTGTCGTGATGTCTTGATATCTGTAAACTGAAAGCAAAATTACAAACAATCCTATTTAAAATGCTCTCCAGATGGAAAATAAAAGTTAAAAAGAAATGTCCTGTAGTGTTACGGAATACACACTATGTATTATAGGGTCCCTGTAGTATTTGAAATGAAATATGTAAGCAGTAATGAAACATGAGACTCATAACACAGAAGTTAGTGTATGGGGGCAAACGAAAGACCTTCCTAGTGACCTGTAAGACAGGAATGGCAAGAGTATGATACTCTGATTACAATCTTGAACACAGTATGTAGTTTAAAAGTAAGCAGTGATTTTATGGGAGTCACCTATGAACACACATAGTATACTGGTGGTAATTCAGGAAAATCCCCCAGTTTTAATCCGAAACTGATGGATGCATGCTCAGTCCAAAAGCACCTATCCTAGCTCAGAGGGAAGTGTGCACATAAATAATAGGACTGGTAATTTCTCGCTGCTGCTGTGAAATCCCCACATCTGAAAACTCAAAAGGGACTTGCCCAAAATTCAGAATTTCCTGGGGTTTTAGAACTTCAAGTTTCACATTCCCTGAAATCCAGATTTTGTCTTCTGGCCCCAGTTAGGCTGGTTCATTTTGTCTTTAGATGCGTAGTGCCTGATGCATAAACTGAAAAATAACCTTCCTCCTCTAATATATTTTGGGGCGGTGGGGGTAACCCTAGCAAATATGTCTGGAGATAGTTCTTTCTTTGCACTGAGAAAATAAGCTAACACCTCACAGGGGCTTCATAAACCTAATGGTGTTTTCATAACACAGCTGGGGTAGGAACTGTGTGTATCACACTACTGTAATAGTGTTATTCGCATTCTCCTAATGTATCTCAAAATGAATTGCTCCCCATTGTTGTACTGTAGCCATGATGAGATGCGGTTATTTCTATGATTTCTATTTGTTATTAGTATCTCTATTGTGTGCAGCTGCTGCACGTTGCAGCCTTCATTTCAGCTCTGAGTATCATTTAACTTCTCTGCCTTTCACATTAAGAGAGGACAGAAATTCAAAGGGAGGATGATCACCAACTCACATGGCAGCCCATGTGTACAAAGAAATGGCAACCTGGATAAGAAACCAGCACCTAAACCAGCATCCCCAGCAACGACAGGCCATGGACAAAAGATTTTGATTGTGCGATGATACTGATTAGGGTGTCACGCAATAAAAAAGATGGGAAGTTTTGAGTTGTGTGAGGGAGAAAGGGTATTTAGTAGTCTATTAGGATGACTAGAAAGAAATAAATTTCATTGAATAGGATTTGGAAAAGGGGCATGTCTGTGTTTGTGTATTCACCTGTGTACTCTGGAGCACAAAATAGGAGCTGAGGGGTAAGGGCGGAGAAATGCTCCAGGAGTCCTTTGAGAAAAGGGGAAGCTGGGATAGGGATACTGGTATAGGAATAGCCAAGGGTTGATTAAAAATGAGTGTTTGCTAAGCAGCAGTCCTCATCTTCAAGTGGTGGGTGAATTCATTTAGTTTTATACCTCTCAAATGTGTCTTGTATCTTTCCAAAGTTACCTACAGGGCTGTACAAATTTAGTCCCCATTCAATTTTGTAACTGGACTACAACTGACAGACCAAGATCATAAAAATATTTTTTTTCTTGCTTAGTTCTTAAGCAATAGAGAAACGTTTTTGCTTCAAAAAGGCAGAGGCATCTGACCATCACTCTCATTCACTGTGGGTTCTGTATTACATTTGGCTCTCCAGCCTTGGGTTGTGGCAAACCAAAGACTCTGACTTTTTCATTTCAGTCTGCTTGCAGATCCAGTTTATTGTCCTTATACATCTGACAGAAAGCACGAAGTGTTGCTCTCCAGGTCTTGTCTGTACCTAGATGAAAGGAGACCCGTCTCCCTAGCACTCACTTAGCACTTTGTTTTCAGCAATCCCATATAAACCTCTACTGTAATAAAAAATTTCAAAATCTTTGTCTTTGCTACATCGGAAAAATCACGAACAATACTCAGATATGCTCCTTACGCTTGCTCAACAATTTTCCTGTCCAATGAACAACTTATTTTCAGGGTTAAATGGATTAAACACTCTTTGGTCTTTTTCCCCTGTGGATCTAACTGACACAGTTTCTTCTTTTACATATAGCAACTGATTGACGTATATCTAGGTTTAGCAGGAATAGTTTAGCTTTAATTCCAAAAATAAACAATAGAAACGATGAATTTGTTTAACAGCACTAAAGACTGAAAGCCATTCACTGTTCTTCATGGTATTTAGCTTTTACCACGTCAAGCACTGCTGATTTTGAATAGGGCAAACAATTTTCACTTGCACAGTAGGCACTCTGAGCTCCCCTATCTGGTCCCCACTGCAATTAACATTGAAATAATGATGTGTAAGTTTTCAGAAAGACATATCTGGTGTGGAGATGAATTATTTACGTAGCTTAACTGTAGATCTGGGTAATAATTCCGTCATCAAATGCTATTTCACCCACTCCTTCTGTCCTCTGCCAAAATGATAAAAACCCTGAAATTAAATTACTATTTTTAAATACTAGAGCATTATTTTATTTGTACTTATATGTCCTTTAATATGGTGAATTCAAAAACCTGAATTTGTCTGCAGAATTTGATCTGAGCATGTATTTAACACACAATCTGTCTGACTAATGGCAGGTATTAAACTTTAAGAGATACACATGAATCCTACCCACAAAAGTTCTTGAGTGATGCAACTTCAAACTTGGAGTCTGCATGGACACATTCAATACTTTGTTAATAAATCATAGCATTTGCCCTTTCTGGTCCTGTGATATTCTTCCAATATGTTTGGATGCTGAGTAGCTAGGAAGATGTGCTCACAAATGGTAAGCATGAAAAAACTAAGAAAATCCAACTAATTTTGGTGAATATTTCTCTGTCAGTTCTAATGCTCTCGTACTACATCTGAGGCCATAAAATTGTCGCAAGTAATCCCAATTAAAAATTCTCATTTTATGAACTGGAATTCCAACTTTTAAATTCCTTACAAACCTATACAAAGTGCAACTTTTTTACCATAGCTTGTCAATCAGTATCCATACCTAGTGATTCTGGTTATGCCTCTTATGCCCCTGGCAGTGCATTATTTTTCACATTAATTGCAACACAAAACCAGAAACTTTTCACTTAGGAATTTTGTTTAACGTATTTGCAACTACTTTTTTTACAGACTACCTTACTAATGCTAGCTGTGGTATACACTACTTTTCTTGTTAAAGAAGAATCACTATAAATTTAAATTTAGATTGAGTAGAAGATCAATAAAATATGATATCTATGGGGAAAATACGATATAGGATATCTAGAAATGTCTCTAACTACACATAAAAAAAAAAAAAAGAATGAGCTTATTGGACCAGAATATCAAACAATAAATTGCGGAAACTGATGTGCATTTCTTTGCATTTTTGTTTGGTTTTATGGTAATCCAGACTCATGCTTTATCTTCACACTCATATGCTTGTTCTAAATCTGGCACACACATCTGTTCGTATGCATTCTCATGTATGTCCTTTCATTATTTTGACCTACTTAACAAGCGTGATGAGGGAAAAGTGAGCAGAATGCTTTTACGCCTGCATTTGAACTGCACCACTCCGTGTGCGTGTGCATGTGAGCGCGTGTGTGCCTGCGTGTGACGGCTGGAGACAACTTGCATGTGCTGAGTGCGGACACCATGTACACAAGCTCGCAATTTAACATTATGAATATCTACTTTCAGCTTTTCTGCTTTTTTCAGACAAGGCATTTGGGCACGTTGTGTTTAGAACCAGCTCACTTGGCACTAATTTTCTGCAGCTAATTCCCTTCAGTGTCTCATTTAAATTCATGCCAATCGCTGTGTATTTGAAGCTGAAGGCCTGTCTTACATAACAACGTTGAGCACAGCCCCATAACATGCCTCCATGATGTTGGATGTCCCTAGATGCATTTGGAATACACATGGTGCCATGTCTTCCCAGAACCAGCCTTGCCCGGACCCACAGGGAGCAGCGGGCTGTGCCCTTTCTTCGCATTCTCACTTGTTTTTATGTACGGAGAGCAGGAGGTTGTAGGGCCGAGGGAGGTGCTAATGATAAAATTAGGACACACGATGCTGGACACGATCAGAGAGCGTAACGCCGCACCGAGCACCTCTGCTTTGCCAGTCTCCTGTCTCAGTTCCCCATTCACAGAATGCCCCCCTTTTTGGTGTTGGGGAAGCTGGCATATCTGTGGCACTCCAGACCTGGTTTTAAATGAAGACTTAAATTGTGCTTGCAGTCTCTTTTTGGTGTAAGTTGTTTTCATGGTCAATGAAACCATGAACCCAAGAACGATGGACACAATCATATGCATTTGTATCTTTAAGTTGTCCTTCTGATAGTTAAACTAATATTTAAACAGTTTTCCTTTTGGTTTCCAAACTTGATCTCAAAGCATATATATATTTATTTTTTAAAATTTATTTATTTATTTATTTGTTTTTCCACAGCACACCGAAAAAGGCAGAAAGGCTAAGTGCATTTTTTATTTTATTTTACTTTTAGATCTATTCTACTGCGAGAGAAAAGCCTTTCTATTTTCAAAGTGGTGGATTTAGCAAAATGGGTGGATTTTCTGCCAGTATTATATGAACTTCACACAATTACCTGTCTTAAATTTTAGCAGATATTTTCCTGCCTGAAATGTAAACAATGGTATATTCCTTGTACATTACTTGCTTCATAGTAATTTGGAATGTGTTCAATAGCACAGTTTTAAATGCAATCTGCCAGACAACAGTTGTTTTCTATTAATCATCTTAGCTGAAATAATAGAAATACTTTAAATTGCGAATGCCAACTGTTCTTTTAAAAGCCAAAAGCTAAATATGTTCTGTGCCTGTCTGTTCATTTTAGTGAAACAAAATGAAAGTATTGTGATGATGAGGTATTTTGGGGCACCTTACAGAAATGCTACTGTATTGCAGAACATAATGAGGCATTTTATTTTCCAGGAATTGCACAAATTAAAAAGAAAAATAAGTCACCCAGGTGTGCTACATGACTCAACAATGAAACATAATGCTTGATGGTAGCTGAAGCAGAGCTGCCCATTTACAGTGAAACTTCTTTTTTTTAATTCCTTTTATTTTCAGCTGTGTTCCTCCCATTTATTTAGGAAAGGGTGGAAAGTGGAATTTCAGTTTTCCAAAATTTTAGGCCCTTATTATGACTCATCATGTTAATGACAACTGTGGGATTATATGCACATCATGGCAAAGCCACTTGAATTCAAAGAATTTAAGTCTGTGGATGGCAATATTGTTGTGGGATCTTTCAGGAAGATGAAAGGCCATGAGTGAGATCTGATCAATTTAAAGAATAGAGATCTTTTTGCCTTGGATTTGGAAAGGGGAAGCTACTAACTCTGAGGAAAATAATTAAAATTAATTTTATACTATTAATAATATTTTGTCCAGGATAAGTCCTTTTGGAGCGAAAATGTCCAGGGCCTTTTGGAGTCTCTGACTTTCTGCTGGTAAGTCTTTATATCCTCCAGCAGCTGGCTGCCTTTTTTAGAAATGTCATGGATGCTAGAGATTTGTCTTAATCTCAGTCTGAAGTTTTCTACCTAATCAAAGGTTGAATAGGTATTGTGCTTCCTACCTTACTAAATGCTTGCTGAGATTATCCTCTGTCACTTGTTATGCTTATTATCACTGTATCCCCAAGAAACCATCCTCTGTGATGTGATGCTTTCAGAAGTATTATTTCATCATTGAAAAGATGGATTCCAAATGAAAAGGCACTTGTTACAGAAATGACATTTCATCTCAGGAAGATAAAAGCAGCTGCCTGTGGCTAGGTCTGGATTGTGCTACTTTTCTTGCACTTCCCTATTGATTTTTGAGCTTCAGGCCTTCCTTTGGCCTAAAATAGGGGATAATGTGAATTCAGAGGGATTGCAACCATAGAAAGAGCAGAGACAGTGTGAGATGGAGGTAAAGATCAATTCTTGAAATTCTTAGAAGATGTTATCTGGAGAGAATCAGGGGCCAGGGAGAAAAGAGAAAGCGTGATGAAGGGTCAAAAAGAAGGCGAGACCAAGCCTTAAAGGACTTGTTCATATTGTGGTCATACGTGATAAATCTGTGTCCTATCCCATGGAGGAAATGCCATAGGCAATCTGTCTCCTTGGCAGTTTATGATAACAATGAAATCTGGACTCTGTGGGTCTAGGATTCCAACAAAAGTGCTTTGGCCTCTGTCCGGGCTTAGAAAAAAAATATTCTACTGCAGTCGTCTTTACCAGGCCCTCACTGTCCATAAGCCTAAAAAATGTTTCGATTTTGTAACAGCTCTGACTCAACATGTAAATCAAGAGAACTTGCCAGCGTTTCTGAGAGTTAGATTCTGTTAAAAATATGGTGAAAGGTATTTTCTAGTGAAAAAAAGTGTTGACAATACGGAAGCTGATGCTTTCTGCCAGCTAAGCTTGCTGAGCTGCCTAGCTTCTCCTGCTCAAGGGCTCCCTGGTATGCCCAGCCTCTGAGGCTGGCACATTCCTAACCCCTCTGAATTGACAGCTCCCCAGCTATTTGGCCTACTATGCCTTTGGCTCCCCAGCAGCTGGCAGCCTGGATGATTAAGATTTTGTAAAGATTTACTTCCATTTTCCCCAAAATATTTTTTGAAAATTCCTTTCAGCAAAAAACAGGCATTTTTTTCAGAAGGATTTTACATCATACCATCCACATGCAAGATTCTTCTTTCAGAAAGGGGCATTTCTGACTTCCAGCATGGTATATACCAGGCATTGGGATCTCTGTGCTTGGTTTCTCAGGCCTTCTAGTTGGTATGTGGAATTGTGGAGCAGGAGCAAGGATGCTCAGTGCCTGAGTTTTGACAGGTCTACATTTGCAGTCAAAATACGGCTTTTACAGAGAAGACACCCTTTTATTCAACTTATGTTTGATCTATCAGCTTAATCAGTGCAGGTTAGCACAAAGGAGATGTGACACGGTCATAAAGTAGTCCATTGTACTGGGGCCTGTGCCATATCCAAGAAGATGTTCTGGGAAAAACTGAAGGTAGTATAAAGGCTTGAGGTCTGTTAGCCTGACATGAAGAAGCTCATGTTTCTGGACCTCTCCTTTTGGCTCAAGGCATTGTTTCTAAAATCGACAAATGAGAGACATCTTAGAGACACCTCAGTCACT
Source organism: Pampusana beccarii (assembly GCA_013399365.1). Classification (NCBI taxonomy): domain Eukaryota; kingdom Metazoa; phylum Chordata; class Aves; order Columbiformes; family Columbidae; genus Pampusana; species Pampusana beccarii. The sequence continues at coordinate 19,519 of VWYH01004715.1, read as the reverse complement.
ATTCAAACCTAGATCCCCTGAACTAGGGAAGCACAAGATTTTTCCTATTTGATGATCTAAACGAGCATTAAAAATATTTTGATGAGGCTTCCTGAACTGACAGACAAAGCCAAGTGTAAATTAAAGAACTGAATAATTTAAAGCAACACACCTGTCTTAAAAACTCAGTTGTTCAAAAACATTCTTACAATTTTTTACAATCTTTATTATTTATTACAAAGAAGTTCTAGCCTGAGTTGGGTCCTGACTGGATTCCATGCTATAAAATACGAGATTAAGCAAGGCCTTCCACAAAGAGTTCGGAATCAAAGTTTAAAATGCCACAAGATAAAGAAGACAGGCAGGAAGATTAATGGGGGATCTTACTGATTTTGATCAGTAGCGCACTGAGATCTTATCTCACATACTTACTCAACAGCTCAGAAAATAAAGGAAAGAGGGAAGATTTGAAGGGCTAATTTGCAAGGGTAGCACAGGAAAGCTATGTTTACTAAGTGAGGAGGGCAGCATATGCGTCACAACCGTTTATTCAATATTTTATTTGTCTCATTGTACCACGTGCAGCCTTATGCTCTGGTGATCACTCAAACCTTGTTCCGAACTCTTAGAACAGTTCATGACACGGTTTGGCTCATGCCAATTACTCTTTGACAATTCCTGAGCACAGGAGTTAAGCCAGGCCAGGAACTAGTCCCAGTAGGCACTGTGGAGAAGTCCATGCTGTTTTGGAAGCCGAGATGAACAATATGGGCAGACGTTCTCCATAGTCCCGGGTGCAGTGAGTGATCCTGGGAGCCTTAAATATCTGTAGCCTGTATGTTCACAACACAGCTCCCACTGGCTCCAGTTATACTTGGAAGTGGACCAGTGTTCTCTGTAGTAGATCTCCGGGTGTCAAACATAGGACTTCTGTTATGGGTCACTGACTGTGAAATGTTGGTTTGAGTGTCTGGCTTTGTACCACACAGACAATCTATGGCTGAAAAAGGGACAGGATTAAGTTCTCCAGTCTCTTCAATGTAAATTCCCACTTCCTTTCTCTTGTTATTTCTTTCCTCTGTTATTTCTTTCCCTTATTATTGACTGAGGAGCAGATGAAAAATTATCTCAGCTAGGAGAGAAGACCTAGGTGTTTTTCTCTTATCTCTGGATCATTTAGTTGATGATTCTCACATTCTAAATGTGTATACTGGGGAACAGTGATCTTCTGATCTTCCCCTTTTCTTACTGTCACCAGTTCTTTTTCGCTTCCTTCAATGTCTTAATCAACTGACTTTTAGAGTCAGTTCCTACTTGATTGTACTCTCGGCCATATGATTCTTACGTTTTTCCCTGTACATTGGCTTGTTCCAACAGAGGTTTCAGAAAACGAATTTCAGAGCAAGTGTCTTTTGAACTGGGGTGAGTTGCTCAGGGGTTAGAATATTTCCTGCAAGATAAAAGTTGTGAATTCAAAGTGCCTTTGAAGTGCTAGAACCACTTCATAAGTGTTGGTTTTTTTGAAAAGCATGGGCATTCCCATGATCAACAGATACTAGCACTAGTGTGTGATCACTCACTGCATTTTGTCCTTTTACTGTGCACCTCTGAGAACTGCTTTCTGCGGTCCGGTTTGGGCAGCAGAAGATGGTCCCTTTCAGGCCTCTTTTCTGCAATTAAATAAACCCAGTTCCTTTAGCCTTTCTTTTCCCATGCTTTAGACCCATTGTTCTCTCATTGTCCCTCCAGAAGATTCTCTCCAGTTTGCCTTTTATGGAAGTGTCCCAAACCACACAGAATGTTCCAGGAAAGAGCTCATGAGTGATAAGTAAAGGGAGATAAACACTGCCTTTGATTCACTGGCTATCTTCTTGCTATATATGATTAGCAGTCATAGCTGCAATAATAATCTGCTCATTCATGTTCAGCTTGACCACTATGACCTCCAGAATATATTCTGCAGAGCTGCTGTCCAACCAGACGGTTCCCAACCTCTGTTGTTGCATGAGGTTATTCCATCACAGGTACAGGACTTTGTGTTTGCCTTTGTTCAGTTTCATGACTGCCTCTTTTCTCCAGACTTTGGATCGCTTTGAGTGACAGTCCTGCCTTCCAGTGTGTCAGCTGCTTCCTCTAGTTTAGTGTCATGAGTGAGGTTGTTAAGGGTGCCTTTCTTCACATCACTTGGGTTGCTGCTGGAGATGTTAGACACATTACCTCAGTATTGACTCAAGGAACACACTCGTAACTGGCCACCAGCTTTACTTCAGACCATTGAGTACACCCCTTCCAGCCAAACAGCCCAGCAGTTTTCCCCACCATCCTTGTGTCCATCCATGTAGTTTACATCTCCTAGGCTATGAAGACACCATGGAAGAGTATGTCAAAGCCTCACTGAAATCAAGGTAAACGTTGCTCTCCCCTTATCCAGAGTCTTTCAAAGTGGGTGGCAAAATTTTCCTTTTGTAATTCCATGCAGACTGTTTCAAATAATTTATTACCCTTCATGCACCAGGGAAAGGCTTCTAGAAGATGTTACTTATCATGTCCTATACTTCATGCACCTTCTGAAAAAAATGAAGCCTTGGAAAATACAGTGGCTTCCTTCCAGCCTCTGAGTCAGTGATTTTAATAGGAAAAAAAGTTACCTTTTAAATATCCACATGTGGAATGAGGAGAATAACATTGTTGGGACCTTCTTTTCAACCTTGATGATATTCTCGCAATGTATGTGTAACATATAGTATAAAAGGCTTAACAAGCAGGCTTTGTGTTGCTTCTCATTAGGGTGAGTCCAGCATTTGGTTTTCAGGTTTAAAGGATATATCGTATCATATGTATACTGCCACATATGTAATTTGTTGGGTAGGACTGGTTACATTGTGGAGATGGCATAGAAATTCCTAACAGTCTTTCCTGTCCATAATAGTTTGCCAAAAGACGGAACATACTGCTGCCCATGCACGTTAAATCTTCGGATGATCTAATATGAAATACTTCTGCTGTTCTAATTTCCTCTTGTGTGTATTTTTCCTGGCTTAGAGTCAGTGACCTAATTCTTTTCTTCATTCTGTCCAAGGTCTTGGATTTTTTCTAAGCTATTCATGTTGGACTCTTCCCCATTGTGCAAACTGTGCATTTTATATCCGCTTTATATTAGCACTCTGGGATAGTTGCATTGACTGCCCTGTTGCTCCTCTGCCCCCAGGCCCGAGAGTGGATACTAACAATGCAGAAAGGAGACTGTACAGAAGATTACTTCTGTAGCATGACATCTCCAACAAATGGTGACCAAGACCCTCTACTGGACTCATCTAATGGAAGTCTTGTGAGCCCATATGAAGATATTATTGTAGAGTTTACACTAGAAAGAATCCAATTAAAAAGTAGTACCTAGAAGAAAGTAAGTTTGCTTTCCTAGTATGTTGACTGGGGAGATAAACCAGTCAGTGTCTCTCTGTCTGTTTACTTGCCTTTTAAAAGTACATAAAGACTTGCTCCAAATCCTCTTTGACAAGATGCGTATCGTGCTACATTTAACTAAACAAAATATACAAACAAAAGGCTCCTTAGTTTTCATAATTGTGAAATCCTCAAACCAGTGCATGCATGTTTCCCAGCCTAGACTGGGGCATGCTTAGGCCAGTTCAAAGGCATGTAGACAGCAGACCCAGCAGTTTCTCTGTCTTTGATTTTGATTCAAATTAACTTTTTTCTTTCCAGCACATACAGGAGGTTGACAAAAGGACACCCTTGCTGTTTTTGTTTCATTCAGTTGCACTTCTAGACCTCTGTGTCTTTTCTGGTTTGGGTTTCCCAGCAGTTACTGCATTATGGTTCCTTGGGCCTACCTTAATAAATATCTGCTTTCAGACTCAGACTTTTTATTGTAAAGGGTTTTTGTGAATTTGCAAAATAATCTTCATGGCACCACTCATGGGCTTAGTGTATTAACAATCAAATGGATGGTTTTAAACAACCTTCCTGTCTTGACAAGAATTGGTATGAGCAGTGTAATCATTGTTCACCTGGGGGAGAGGATCATTCAATTCTAGAGATAAAAACACTCAAAACTATGAACATGCATTTAGAGTTTTAGCCTAGGAATAAATTGCATCTTTTCCACAGCATAGGCAAAGACAGAAAGCTAGCTGTAAGTTACCAAGAAATTAAGTTCTGTAACATCACTTGCAAGTTATACATATGGAAAAGTGTTTGCTTGATCTGTGGCTTGTCTCTGTGTAGCCAATAGAATTTCTTGAGCTGCAGAAGGCCATATGCTTGGACTCTGTGACAGGATGACTTCTCCAGTAAAAGGCCAGCTTTTCCACATTAAAGAACAAATAAGCTGCCTGCCACAAGTGCTCTATCACCTTTAATTCTCAAGCGTTCCTGTCAGTCTAATTGGTATTGCATGGTTCTGCATCTTCGGTCAGTCTTTGTCACATGCCTTGTCACTACAATCTTAGGTTTAGGGTTTCCTTACGTGCCAGTGTGTATTTGTACACATTTAGAGAAACAGGGGCAGAGGCCCTTTTGGTTTGTCACCAAGACAGCACTGAGGAACTCCTGCATCACTTTAATTTTGGGAAATTTTTAAGAAGAGAGTGACAGAGAAGTTCCTGTCTCCTAGGTATTTTCTTCAGAGCACTGCACTATTCCTTTTACTGCTGGCATTACACAAAACTGGAAGAAAGGTATTTTTCATTAAAGATGAAATCCAGGAGCACATGCAACTTTCTGGTTTTTTTCTTTGCTTCTGAACGATGAAACAATTCGTAGTATGTATAAAAAGGCATCTCACTTTACTTATAGAACAAAAAGCAACTAAGTTGCTGGCTTGTAAAAAGGAAAAATAAGAACTTGAGATGAAAGTGAGTAATAAAACCCTGTTTGTTTTTTTTTTGTTGTATGTTTTTGTTTTGGTTTGGGTTTGGTTTGTTTTTTCCTTTCAATTGAACTCCTGAAAAAGTGCAATTTCAGTTGAAGACATTTTGGTTCATATCGCAGCGTTAATTTTATTAAGCAATAAGACCAGACAGGGCTTGAATTATTGTGCAATAACTTATGCTTAGGTGCATTCTCAGGCATGAGCCTGAAGGCTGAGTGTTATCAAGTCCCATAGTGTTTCACATAAATTATGTTGTGGTTAAAAAAAAAAAAAAAAGAAAAAAAAAGAAAAAACCCAAACCATGAAAACCAAAACCCCAACTACAGAGACGACCACTTGAAGGTTCAGGCAGCCTCCTCCCTTGGGACATGTTGGGTTAGTAGTGGCTGTTGGAGTCATCAGAGGAGGTTCAGCATCTATTCCTGTGTAGAGTTTTGGGGAAAGCTCCCACTATCCCTTCTCCGGGTTTGGGTAGGCATGCTGCTGCTCCACAATGAAAAGCCTTTCCCTTGCCCAGGACACTTCTCCAGGAGCTGTGGTGCCCAAGATGGAAGGAGCATGAGGCCTGAAAAGACTGAATCATGGACCTGAACTTAGCTGCAGGGTGAATTCTGGGATATCTGAGCTCGCTGTAGCTGTAGTTCAAAACACACAGAATGAAAGAGATGAGAGCTGGTAACAAACACGCTTGGCTGAGGGGATCCAGTTACTGAATAAATTCCCGTAGAGATTACCTGAATTTCTAACCAAAGTTTGTGACTAACTTGCATCCCACTGTTAGACTAAGTCCCATCTCTATTGAAGGCCACATAAACCTTCCTCTGAGAAAAGACTTTTCATGACAAGAATGTCACTCACAACATTGATTACATTGTTTACCCACTCTGAAAAAAACACTCTGAAAACCACCTACAGAAAACAACTCGACCAAACAGAGAAGCACAGAAAACACAAAAGTAACAATGAACAAACAAATATTCCTCAGAAAACAAAGTTAAAGCATCACTCGGGCAGAATTTTAATTCAATAAAGAAAAAGGCAGAACCTTTCCGAAGTTCAAGAGAGGTTTTAACATCTCTTCTGATTTTACATTGGAAGGACTAAGATATTATTACCTTGGGTAACAGTAAGCAATGTAATAATAAAAAGATAGCCCTTGGACAAAAAGTAGCAGAAGAAACAGAAGACAGAAAGGGTTGGGAGTTGAAGGATGTGATGTTTTTTGGAACTTCAGAAGATGTTTTCCCTCACCTTGAAGAGTGAGTAAGCAACCAGAACATTTGTTCTGTGCACAGAACATGCATGAAAAGGTTCCATAAAAACCAGATAGCAACAATAGCTACACAGTAGCACTGAAAGCAATGGAAAATAAGGTACCGTTCAGTAGCACCGAATGTATCAGAATCTCGTCTTAATCAAATAGCCTTTCCAAACAACATTTAAAATTTTCATCAAATACAGATTAAGCATCTTTTTCTTTCTTATGCTGAAGCAAAAGACTCTAGAAACAAAGCAAGCACTCCCTAAACTGCCCATATTTGCCAATATATAGCTCATACAAAGTTAATGTGAATAACCCAGAGCTTTTAACAAAGCCTAGAGCCTGCAGAGGTTTTCCTGACACCATCAACTTAAAACAAAGCTAGTCCATAAGATGAGCCTTTCAAGCGCACTTTTCCAGCTAACTACCAATCCCTCTTAAAGCTTCAGAATTCACTCCAGATCAGAGTAAGAGCATTGTTCAACAAATAGACTTTTTGAAATGTCTCAGTTCTTCCTGGGTCAAATGAATTTCAAAGAAGTACCTTTCAGTCAGGAGAGGATCTCTTCAGGTTTCAGCCACCAGTTCCACAAGTTCAAGCTGGAAGAGGCAGGAAAACCACAGATGCCAAAGAGGGAGAAAGAAGGTGGCAGTCAGAGAGGCAGAGAAGATCAACGTAAAACTGACATTAAAACTGGAGACTGTTAGCTCCAGCTACAAACTGGGGACAGGAGAAGGAGCCAGTACTAGCATATGAGTAGTTCTCCAGTTGGTAGATAGCAAGACAAATTTCCAGGAGTATGTGTTTCTGAAATAATGAAATGCAAAGCGATTTATTAAAAAAACCAAAAAAAACAAAAAACCCAACCCTCTGAGATGTCAGGAGAGAGAAGAGTAGCAGAAAGCACGGTGAGAGGGGCTGGAGGGGACTTCAGCAGCCTACACAACCCTCATCAGTTGGGCCTGGCCAGAGCATGCATTGAGGCCCTGTCACATCCCAGCCAGGGTGCCACCCCATTTGTTCCTGCCAATGTGCACACCTTGAAGAGGGTACACCAGTATCACATCTACTCCCTGTCCTCATTGCTTGGAGCTGGGAGCCGAGCACCCCTCTGACATCCTGCTGCCAGAGGGACTCCCACCACGGGCAGAGGGGTCAGAGGGAGCTCTAGGGGAAATGGGAGGTTTATCTGTGTAAATGTTCTGTGAGAAAAGCTCTGGTGCAAACACTGGGCTGACTGACAGTAAGTACATTCCCCAGAAAAATGAGCCCTATGCTGTATTAGTAAAAGTTCCTAGTTTTTAACCCTCCATCTGTCAGGAGTTTGTACTGCAGCTCTAGAAAAGCTGCTTTTCTCATCTGCTGCAATTTCCTCCTCCACAAAATGGGGCTAAGGATTCTCATCCCATAACACTTTTTGCACATTTGGCTTTTCCTTCCATTCCTCATAGGAATGAAATAAAGTTTTTACACAATTATTTCTGGGTTTGATTTTTTGGGGTTTGGTCGTTTATTTGTGGTGGAGAAGGGTAAGTGGAGGAGAACACATCACCAAGGATTAGCCTTGTATTCCATAATTTAAGTTCAAGACTCTACTTTTGGACCAGGGCTAACATCCTTGAGTTAACATCTCCAAGATCTCAGCTGAGTGCCCTACTGGCAACGCTGTGGCTATTGAACTCTTGAAACACTTGAACCTCTTGAACAATAAAAAACCTGAACTCTACTTTTTTTTTTTTTTAACCTGCTGAAAAGTTCATCCAGATCAGTAAGCTTCCATTAAAAGATCAGTTTTGAAGAACTTGATTTCTAATAAAATTGAAGTTTTAAAAATAATTCTTAATAAAGCTTCACCCTAGCTCAAAAGGAAAACAGATACAGTAAGCAGTATCAGCATTTTCTGAGAGAGTTTATGACTATTGTGTTACCATACTAGCAAAGACTTGCATAGGGAGTGCTGCAGAGAAATAACTCCCCCTTCACTCACTTGGTGTTCCCTCCATCATAACTGCATCCAGTTCCCGTTCAATGCTGCAGTTTGCTCACACAACTAACTCTGATTCCTTAAACCTCGCAAGATGTTGGAGTCCAGTAGGTGATAGATGATTACACTTCAGAGCAAACAAAGCCCTCAGTGCAAAACTGAATCCATGGCATGTACATGGTACTGTCTCTGCGTCAGCAACAATGAAAAGTATGTGGATTATTTCTTTTCCGTTTCAGGTGGATTTTCGGTCAGGCTCTCTGCATAGCTGCCTGTATATTTTTGAAAATACCTTCCCTGAAGTTCTTACTTTTCCATTTTGTATCTTCTTTACTTTCCTTCTTTGCATGAACGTAATCCATTTTGTTTGCTGAGCTGCTTTAACTGTTCACTGTCTGCTGTTGCATTAACTATATGACAACTTCAGTGGTCCTTCATTGTATCTTCAGTAACGTGGCTAAGAGTTTGGTCACTGCAGGACATAATTCAGAGCTGTAGTCAGTCACTAGTGACCATAAATTCCTTGATCTATTTGTCATTGCTGTGAATTGTAGTATATGAATCACTGTTTCTTTTGTGAGAAAATACGGCAATACTGAATAAAGGACATGCAGATGGTGCTCTGTAGTGTTCCCCATTTTTTTCTGTTACCTTCCTACAAGCTCTAAAGTGTGTCTTTACTCAGTAATAATTTTGGTTCCTAGGGAGGATTACTCAGCATGAGGAACAGGGAACACTGGATTCCACTCTTGGCTCCACAGTGACCTCTGTATCAAACACAAGGCATTCCTAAAAATACACCTTCCCACTTCTAGGAAGTGCTTTGAGATCTGCAGTTGAAAAGTGTCACTGAAGAACTAGGTATTACTGATTAATGTTTTTTTATAGGTAGACATTTTTAAAGTGTTATTTAGATTTCACTTACCCTCCCTCCAAAATATACACAGAGAGGGAGAAAAAGACGTTGAGAACAAGAGAAAGAAACAAAGCTGCTGTTGCACAAGGTAGATCTGGAAAGGAGCAAAAATCTCTGCCTCTCAATGAGCATCCTCAGTTAGTTGTGCCAAATCTGTTCCTCATGCAAATCCGTTGCCTAGGGATAGTGCCAGGTGCTGTGGCCACGGTATCTTTGCCAATCCTGAAGACTTTATTATTTTCTTAATTTGTTGCAAGAGGCTGGAGAATAATTAAAAAAAAAAGGAAATAGTTTCTAGTGATCCATTTGTAACAATTCTAAACCACAGAAGATGTGGGGCCTAAAAACCTTAATGGTGCCTCCTTTAAACGTGTATTGTTTCACAGTGGACTGTAATCTCTATTTCCTTGATTGATAGGGCTATAATGCTTAGGAAAGGATGGAATGGATTGGCCAATCAGAAATAAAGAGCCAAGAAAAGGTCAAAATGGTGGAGCACTTCACTATATTTCTTGAAAGATGTTGGGTATTAAATGTCAGATGCAATCTTTGTCATGAAAATGAAGTAACAAGCCACCAGTGTGACCCTCTCCTTTGAATGATAGTCTTGTCACTTTTTCTAATGCTCTTTCACCAGACTTTAAATTGAGTGAGAATGCTGCCTATTTTGTAGAATATTTAAATAATAGAATACATTCAGGAAGCGGAAGGAAAGAGAGAAAAAGAGGAAAAAAAAATCCCTTGTTGCATATTTGCTTTTCAAGCTTGGCCTCCTAAAACGTATTTTGTGGTATGGCAAACCAGATACTAAGAGTTCAATACAGACTGGTTGCATTACTGTTTTATTGAGATGCTTTCCACTTTGGGGTTTGACTAACCCAAGTCCACCTAGCAGTAGCAACAGGCTCGATGGTGCTTGCCTTAGTCTGGGCAGATTTCTGTTTGGTGAGACAAAGGAAACACCTACTGAAAGGAAATTTGACAGCCTTTACTAGAAAGATTACTTCCCAGTTGAGATATACAGCCTTTTACAGTGCTCAGCATTACCTTTTAATATGTCTCTCTATACCATTGTAGTACTGCCTCAGAGTTTTTTATCAATAAGTCTTAAACTCTCTATAGAAGATCCAGCTTGGTCATCAGATTGATGCCCAGTACCTCTCTGCTCTGGCAGTCCTTTACACTGTCATATTGTCTCTGATATTTGTCAGCTGCATCCTCTGTTTTTAAAATTTCCCAGCATAAAATGTTTTCTGGTCATTGAAAGGCATGTTTGGAGAAGTATATTGTGAGACTGCTAGTCTGCTGTCACCCCTTCCTTATAAACATTCTGTTATCTTTTCAATGAGTGCATTTCCTGGCAGGAATGCCAGGAAAATAAAATTAAAAGGTTCCTCCAGGAAAAACAGGCTTGCCAAAGCTCTAACAAAATGTGCTTTATTTATGCACAGGTAAACCAGGAAGCACGGAGTGAATGGAGGTGGAGGCACATGCCCTGTATAATGACCCAACTTGCGTTCTATTCTGAAGCACCATGTTTCTACCTCATCCTTCAGGCAAACCATTCACTTCTATTTAGGAGGGAATCGTCAAACAAATAAAATAGTTTTGCAAGTTTGTCACATGGTGTTATTGCAGGTTCTCCATCCTTACAGTGCGGTTAGTGTTGGGCATGCTTTAATATATATAAAGATGGAACAAAATCTTGCAGCTGTGACAGAATCACAGCAACCTGCCATCAGGACAAAAGCAATTTGTCCCTCACTGTACTGGCAGATAACCCATGGAAGCATTGGCTTGGTGCTGTCAGGGAGACAAAGTCACAGTGACTATGCCCAGCCTGTGGAGCAGGCACACACAAGGACATTCCCTGCAGCTCTGGCCCTGATGGTTTAGACTGGAAATCGGTTGTACGCCTTTCAGATTCCCTTCTTGCCTCACACTTCCCTTTCCTTCTCCTGAAAGTGCAGACATGGAAGGATGTGATTTCACACATTGGTACTCATCTCAGCATGGAGTAAGGAAGTCACCAGAATATGTATCAGAGCCAAGATCTGTGACCTGGGAAGTTCTAGCTCCTCCTATAAAAATGTATTATAAATATACCTCAACTGAGACTGGTGTGACAAATGCTCTGTGCTGAGATTATGGATCATCCACTCCCTTTTTCTCTGGACCCTTGGTTTCTCCTGTGCTTGGCAAAACCACAGAGGTCTAACTTGGCCTCTTAAATGTAAAGTATAAAAGTTGGACACAGACAAGATCAGAAAGACAAGGTTATGCCTGTCAAGAGCAAACTATGGATGCCACCATGTAGGAAAGAGCATGAGAAATTAAAGGCCTAAAGTATGAACAATGAAAGGGTAACTTTTTCTACATACTGCCTTTTTATAGATTTTCAGCAGAAGACTGAAAGTGACTGAATGAAAAAAAGTGAACTTAATGTAATGGATTTCACTCTTTACTCACTTTTATTCCATTGAGCTTTCCTTTATTGACCCCTTTCCTGAGAGAAGAACCCATGAGTCTTCAGCTCCTGCCCTTGTTGAAGTTCTTAAATAATATGTGGTCTTACCATCTCCACCTGGGAAACGGACCAGTATGTCCCTGCACCTTCCCTTCCCTTCCCTTCCCTTCCCTTCCCTTCCCTTCCCTTCCCTTCCCTTCCCTTCCCTTCCCTTCCCTTCCTTTTCCATTTTCTCATGTTTAACAGGAAAACTGATTAGGAGTCTAGGATCGTAATTTTTGTCAGTTGCTGTGTAGATAAAATCTTAGCACTGACATAGTTTGCTGGATGTGCAGATGTCAGACAAGACAATGTGCTGGGTCATGTTTCCACAGCAATGAGCTTGGAGCTACAACTCAAAGAGGACAGAAATAAACGTTATTTTCTCCCATGACTGGTCTTTTCTCACCTTGACTGTTTGCCTTAAGCACATTTCAAACAGCTGCAGTAACAGCACCTCAGTTGATTCCTCCCCTCCAACAAGGACAGCCAATAACATCTTCCATATAATTTGAAAGATTGCCAAACAGTGTTTTTCACGTATAAAAATTCCCAGCAATGTAATGTGAAAGGGAATAAGGGATGCTACCAAAATCAAATACACTACATTTCAAATACTTTCATTGTTTTTCTCTTCTGAATCTTTACTTTAAAGAAGTTACATTATTTCTTTCAGGGATTGTTGCTGTGAAGCTGATCAGGCTGAGACCTCTGCTCACACATCTAGAGCTTACTTAACTGTTTAGTCTTGTATAAGAGTATGTCAACTTCTTTGGCTTACTGAGCTCATTTATTGTCTTCATTCTTTCAAATTCACGTTGCCAGAGGCTTGAAAAAAGTCTCATTGGAAAGGACTTTTTCCCCTCGTATAGTCCAGATGAAACCAGCTCTGATTGCTACACACCTTCTCCATTCCTCCCTTCATCTCCACCAGCAGTCACGGAGACCTGCCAACTGCAGACTGAAAGGGGATCTTTTCCTATTCAACCACCCTGTGGTTCTTCAGAGAAGACCACAACTATCAGCCAGTAGACCATTCTTATGCGGAACATTAACGAACCCTTGCCAGAGCCTCAATTTTCAGGATGTAAGGGAGCAAAGAAAGGACCTTCCCAGAAGCCTCCTGTCTTGGCTCAGACTGATGCCATCCATTCGCCTCCCCCTCAGGCTACTGCTGTGGGAAGGTGCTGAACTGTAAGCGGCTGTTGTTTCACTGAAGTGTAGCAGCCTCAGATTCCACCCATAATTTTCTTATTGCTAAGCATTCTTTACCACAGCAAAAGTATTTGTTTAATGGGAACCAGATTTGGGTCATAAACCTTAAGCCTATCAAGCTTTATGTTAGCTAATGTTTACCTTATTGTATTTTTTTTTCTTTTTTAACTCTTTTTCTCTCTGGTAAAAAAGACATCACTGTAACGGGAATGCAGGGAAGCAAATAAAGCAAAGGAAATCAGGAAATACTATGAACTGCATGTGACTCGCAGCTGCAGGGTTCCTCACAATAAAGAACCCTGCCTCAACAAAGTGGCTTATGTGCTTTAACAAATATCAGCTGTTTGTTTGGGGTGTAATGAACAAACTAGAGCCAGAGTGACAACTGCTTCAAGTAATTATGAAGACAGCTTGCAAACTATGGCCCCACTTGTTTCAGATTCTAAATGACGACAGTCAGGCTGCTGTTGCTGCCAGCTTTATTTCTAGCACTTTTATTTCCATATTTCAAAGGTCAGTGTGTGGTGGTGATGGCAGCCAAAGAAAGCCTGTGTGAACAGTGTGTGTGCGCCTGTGTCTCTGTGAGAGAGGGGGGAAAAAAAGAAAGCAAAGCATTTTTCAGCATTACCACTGCTATATTAATAATAAACTCTTAATGAAGTGTTTATAATACGTTAAAACCTAGAAGCCCAGATGTGTTTGGTGTTTCTTTGCTGCAGGCATCATTTATATGTGTAGCAAGGGGGACTCTGCCCCGAGGAATTTACAGTGCTAATGTTAGAGATGGCAGAAGAGTGATCCCAAGGAAACTCAATGTTATACTTCTACAGAGAGCCATGGAAACATGAAATAACTTATCCAGGCACACAGAGCATTTTATATCCAGATAAACCTGAATTGATTTGAAGCTCCCTGAATTTTAGACCATTACTTAGGCTGCATCTTTTCCTTCCTCTACCCATAATTTGTGTTTTGTAAGGCTGTTGTTTTATGTTTATAGAGAGGCTGATACTTCTGTGGTATGTAATAATCATCTAAAAGAAGCAATCCTTGTGCTGAAAAGATTATCACACTTGTGGAACAATGCCTAGTGGAACTTCTATAGGATTTTTGGAGAAATTTTATCAAAATACGAGTCTGATTTTTCCACGAAGCAGCCTAATTTTTATTTTGTGTGCTTTCTTTTCTTTAACGAATTTGTTTACTTATAAGATAAATGTGAAATATGGACATGAAGGAATAAAGAAAGAGTTGAAAGGAATGGGTTCCTTGGTGAGACACGGACAGGGAAAGCCACCTTGGTCCCAGAACTGGGGCCTCATTTCAGGCATCACACCAGGATTTGTGGGACAAAGGTTTGAAAGGTGTATGAAAAGAATAAGTTAAGGGTCTTGACACAGGAATGGCAGGAGGTAACATAAATTCTGTGGAGATCTAAAAGCAAGAGATTTGCACGTGATGCAACAGGAGTGAAGCCATTGTGTTGATTTCCAAGGAAAAGATTGTGCATTTATGTGAGCCACGTAGGTAGACTGGAAAAAGAAGCCAAGCAGGGTCTAGGTAGCATCTTGGCTGGACTGACAAGGAAAGCAGGTCAGGAGGTATGAAATCGTGAATGAAATAGGAGGGAGGTTATGAAAACATGGAGAACAGTGTGACAAAAGTAGAGAGGCATTTGTGAGATGATATGGATGTAAAGGTGACAGCAGTTCCTCTGGCTGTTGGGAGAGACCCAGTGGCTGGAAGGCTTGGACACAGGGAAGCCTGTGAATTATCTTCTCAGGCATGTATACGACCTGAGATCACAGTGACAGGGAGGAAGAAGGAAAATAAATAATGCATCCTGTCTTTCCCACCAAGCTTGTGATCCTTTGCAAGATGTGCGCTTTCCCAAATTACAGGAAACCAGAAATTTCTTCAACTGAATCAAAAAATAAATGCAAAACAATTGATGAAGGACAATAGACTGCAGCCAAAGGTAGACAAGTGCTCCTTCGGTGAATTCTGAAGTGTTTATTAATCAGATGTAAATAGCCTTGCTTCTAATACCATCCAGGTTTGGCAGCTACTTAATCTTTTTATTCCCTCTGATTGAGAAAAGACAGTAATTTCACTTACTTTTGAGCCCATTCCCACGCACCTCTGATTCAGAAACACTCTTAAACATATATCTCATTGTAAACATCCGTGTTTCTCCAATATCCACTCTCAATGAGACTCCGTGTATGTTTTTTTGACCCATTTCAATTCTGGTTCATCACCTGTTTAAATTATACTTTCAAGGGTTCATGGGAAGAGACTGATAAATTTTGAGAAGTTTCTTTGTCTTGGTGCTCCTGTTCCTTTGTGGAGAATTGTATCTTCCATAACAGATTTGACCAGTTCACCTGTGATTCATCCTTGCAGGAAAATCCCACATTAGGCTACATGTGCCTGAGGAACAGAGCATCAAGAGAAAAAGAGCTGATGAAAGAAAAGTGCTGAATTATCTGACAGTCTGCATTCCTAATGTGTAAAACCTTTAGTCTGAAAAGCTGGGAAAAAATCCTACTGACATTGATTATTCCCTATATAGGATAATTTGCAATATCTACTTGCAACATGTGAGTTGTAAATTAACTATAAGCAAAATTTGAAACACTTCATGGTAGCCGTTTTCTTAGGTTCTTTCTTTTTTTGAAGCCTCACTTGGCAGATTTCCCAGCCTGTGTTTTTGTAGAATGGCTCTATTAAATTCAGCAGAGAGCAGCACGTGCCACTCTGAAGTAGCCATTTCATGAGTGGTCTCTGAACTTCTTTTAGTGCTGAGTGTGTTCAGTTTCTGTTTTTTTCTACTGACAATCTTACTCTTACAGCACATGCTCACACAAGTTTCTCCAAGGGCAGCTCAATCCCAGCTGCTCCAATGCTGCTGAAACGAGAGAGGCAGGAATCCATTGCTCTAGCTGTCTCTCATGGCTGTCATTTATAGTTATTTTCCCAGTTGAAGTCCCTGGAAATTTCTGCTTCTTAGCAAACAAGCTGATGCAGTATTTTAGATTCCATCTTTTTCTGTGTAGTCGTCTGTGTGCAGGAATTGGAGTGCCAAGCTTTAATACAGATATACATTTAAGTCTCAGTAAATAAAGTAGCATGAATAAAACCTTAAACATGAAATTGCCTTTTTTCTTTTACTACTAATGAGCAATTAGGTTTGTTCTCAGTAACATTTCTAAAGGATCCAGTTGTAAATTGTAATACAGATGCAATATTGCTAAGCAAGTGTGTGTTAGATAGCAAAGATAAGTGCTGTTTAGTGTGTGTCAGAACAGACTGAGAAGGAGGCTTAGCAACACCTCAGTAGAGCATGGGAGCATTTAATACTTGGTTTACTTATTTCTTAGTTTTATTGAGCTGAGCTGTTTACTTTGAAGTTGGCTGTTTGCTATTTCCTTCAAGGACGAACAATATAAGTAAATGAGATAATCAGTTGCCCAAGGCCACTCAATGGTAAGTGATCAAGACAAGACTAAACTATTGGGTTTGACTTCCACAGTTACTGAGGTGAGCAGTGTTAAGCTGAGCTCTTAAACTGCATCTATGACTCTATAGCAGACTCTTTCAGAAAGTCATTTGAAACTAGAGTTCATAAGCCATGTTGATTAATGTGTTTTATTCAGTGACAAATAACCAAAAAAAGGTTTTAATACAGATCGCTGATGTGTCTCAGGTACAAATGAACAATTGAATGTAAAAGATCATGGATTTCAGGATGTCTGATAAAGTAGGCTAGTGATAACAATGCTACTGTTGGTTTTGTGGGTTTGTTTGTTTGTTTGTTTTCTCTGAAAAGTGGAGAAAAATATTGTTTGCTATGGATTTACCTTATCAGGGATTCAGCGGGGCAGGTCAATCAAACTGTACACTTTCCCTTCACCATGTTAGAGTTCTGCATGATTGACATCTCCCAGGCTATTTGTGAGTGAAGCAATATGCCAGTACCGAGTGGCTTGTAGGGAGGGTCTCATTTTAGAAGCATATTGAATATGCTGGGTAATTGCCATTTTTCTCATAGGTAGTCTCTCTCCTTATTCTTCTTTGACAAGAAACTTAGGCTTTGATGCCAAGAAGCACAATGAAAAAGAATGTTTTTTTTTCCCTTGCCCATTATCTTCCTCTTTATTGAACCTGAGAATACATCTATTTCTATGAGAGGTCAACTCAAGAGTGGCAAGCTAGTTTTTCATTTTCATTTATTTTCTCATATCCCATTTCTGCTTTATGATGGAATGGATGGAATTTTTCAGTACTTTTCGAGACCAGGCTAAAAAAAAAAAAAATATGAGTAGGCAATTATAGCATGGCAATTACATTTTAAAAACCCTCTTGTTACAGCTGCCATTCCGGCAGCATTTCTAGCTTTGTCTTTATTACAGTACCAGCATCCATTTTCCTAATTATCATCTGTATTTTTCTTCATTACTGGCAACAGAGAAAGGGGGAAAAAAAAAAAAAAAGCAAAGCAAAAGAAAGTACAAATGTAGATCAAGCAGAAATACTGAGATACTAAGTTAATAAGGGATTCCCCCAAAGGTTTTCTTCTGAAATCCCAGTCTTGAAGTGTTTAAGACCTTTACTCATCAGCACAGGCAGACGTTTCCGCAGTTCAAGGTCCTTAATGTGTTCTGGCCTTACACATGCAGGAAGAGGAGGGAGACGAATCTTCATTAAGCAAAATCTTTCTGATTTTTACATCTGCTCTACAGGGTGATGCCATTCTGTAAACGGACCATCAAAATGTAGATTTTTTTCTGAGAAGACTTTGTTCCTGAAATATAAACCTAATGTATTGGTGGAACTGTACAGTGCCAAGTTTTACTATGTCAGATGACTGAAGAATTAGAAGGGCTAGGAGGTCCTTCCTTAGAAAATGATTTTTAAATTCCTGACAGCTGGTGCAATCCAGCACAATTAAAAGCAAAATATTTACCCAGAAACACTTTCAAATCTTCATATTAAATTTAATGTCACTTATTTGCTTACTAACATTGTATATTAAGGTGGCCGAAAGACAACAATTCTTTTTCACTGCAGGTACAGTAGCAGTATTCAGAGGGGAGCAACGCCATGAAAAGGAAAGTCACACCCTTCATTGTGGTGTTTAATATTTTAATAATATTGCTTAAAATACCAACCAAAAGTTCAGATAAAAAATGAGGAGATCAGAGAACAAATGAAGAGGACATAGGGTGGTAAAATACAGTCCCCATTTAGGAACCTGGAGTGGAGGAAATTATGGCCTGCTATAGGCTTAGCTAGCAAGAGAATGGGGAAGGCATTTTGCTAAAACAAATATCTTCACATCAGGAAAATGGCAGGATGAACATGATTAGACAGGCTTTGGATGAAAAATAGGTGGGGAAAACTAAAGTGATGCTGGTCACTGAACTGGAAAAAAGTTGCTTGAATATAATCTCAGCCTCCCCATTGAAACTATATATCTATTTTTCAACACGTGATAAAGTCTTAGGAAGACGAAGGACTTGTGTGTATCTGCTGATGAAATTGGATTGAACAGCCAACGTTGCTTTCCTAATGGCAAGGTAAGAGTCAACACAAGTCTAGGATACATCAAATTTAATGCATCATTTTATCCATCCACGAACATAACCTTCCCAAAAGGAATCACCAAAGCTGAGCAAAACATGTTAGGCGGAAGGCTGACACCATGTATCTGATGGCTTGGCCCAGTGTGAACATAACAGGTCTTTAGACAAGTCTTCCAGCTACTCAGGTCAGCTGCTGATGCCAGTTTACAGCTCTTGTCCTAACTTACAAAGAAATCAATGGATTGAGTCTTAGCTACATAAAAGACCAGATTTCTTTGACAGCTGGGGAGATTACAAATCACAAATATAAAGACTTAATTGTTTGGGAAAAGAAGGAGGTGAAGAAAGAAGGGTTCTCTGTGGAACATACTGGCCGTGGAGATCATGCAAATCTAAATGCTCACCACATTTTAGAACACATTGTAAATAATTTACATCCTATGTGTGAGCCATAATCTCAAAGATTAATCCTAAATTTATATCCCTAGTCCAAGCTGAATTTTAGCCTCAAAGATGTCAAAGTGGCAGTGACCCTGAAACTCCTTAGAGATGTTACTGTTGTTTTTGATTTGTATGTGGAAAGTCCTCGTATTTTAACATTGACACTTATCACTGCGCTAAGAAAAGTAAGATGTAACAAAGTGGAATTCCACCTGGAAGTAGAGGTAAATCTGTGGCTAGAATGGAGAAATATAGGCAGCAGAACAATCTTTGTACCAGGATACATGCATTGGTTTTAGGTGCTTGTTCACAGTTTTCTAAACTGTGGGTGGAGGGCTGTTAATGGCTTTTATCTCATGGGGAGATGACTACACAGTGATTTAATTTATACCTTGTTTAATTATAAAAACAATGTGGCTCACCACTAGCATCTACCTTAGAAAAAATATCCCTATATAGCAGACCAGCTGTTCTAGGTAAACAAAGCATGGCAAATGGGATCCATGCTACATATTACCTGTGGGGTTTTGAGGACTAAAATGCATTCAGTTCTAAAACATATCTAAAATTAAGTTTAATTGAGTAGGTGGATCAGAAGACATCTCATTACTTTGTCTGGACTAGTGTTATATAAAGGATAACAAAGGATGGTCTTGGTGCAAAAGTCTGTTAAACCCATGGATATTCATAAGTTGGGTATAGTGAACTTCCTCACACTATTCATTAATTAATTATTT